>JTDE01001464.1:0-47010 GCA_014338405.1 Paragonimus skrjabini miyazakii | reverse complement strand
CGTCTCGAAATGGAGACACAGTTACTGTCTGTTAACTCCAATCGATAACCCCGCGATTAGGACTTCCTAGGCAGGTCGAGATCTCCGATCTCATTAAACCTGCTAGGCGATAATTTAGATTACTAAAGAGTAGTCGAGGATATACGTATAATGAACATCGAGATTCCATGAGTGATGGCACTCCGTTCACAAAATCCAACGTCACTTGAGTACATAGAGCAGAAACAATGAAATTCTTCAATTTTACGAGGATGTCTTAAAAAAGATAAGCGAGTAAGGACGACGATAACAAGACCCTCATGAAACTAGTTTACTTTTCGAATCTCAGGTGCCTCCAGGTTCTCGGTTACCTTTAAGAAGTATTAGATTTCAACCACGTAATTTGGTTGAAACTGGTTACAATACTTCGTTCAGATAACATCGTAGTAACAACGATTAAATGTGCCTCTGCTATATAGCTTGCTGTACACTATTAAGACCAAACTTAGAGGAAAATAACAGCAGATATGCGTTAAGCGTTATCCTTGAGAGATCCGTTTACAAGTTGTAGATGTGATTGATGTGAGAAACCAGCGAAATATTACATGCACATATTTTTTATGGTAAAGTAGCGTGACAAGTTGGACATTATACAGTGTCGCTCATTCATTTACGTATCTGTGAAAGTAAACAGTCTTTGCTAGTCCGAAAAATCCTGCCTCGGCAATCCTTCTTCCCGATCCATTGGTGAATTCCATATAACACAGTGGGTTGGGCAGGCAACTGAATCCAAGTTTGGATTTTCTGTACTCCAAGCATGGCTTTGTGATTCAGCATCCGGTTTACTTGCTGCTTTTGGACAAGCTGTTCCTGTCACCTGTCAACTCGACGTCCAAAACTTTCGCAGTTTGTTGTTGCCCAAAGTATGAAACCCGTCACAATGCTTACAAGTAGTCCTCTCAACACCGAAGTCATTTTTCACAAGCATTTACTAACCGAGTTTAAGTCAGTCAGCTCAAAACAGAAAAGCAGTTACGTCAATTGATCAGTCTCTCTAACTAAACGCATATGGAACAATTCAGGCCAATGGTTTCGAAGCACTACGTAATATTAACTGTTGATAAATTGTCTACACTTGTCGAATAGATTAAGTGTGTTGTATATGATAATTCCAACTGCTGGCTATAAACTGCTGTCGTCAGATCACATATTTTCTTCGCTTTCAATTAATAATATTTGCCGCTCCCTTTAAACTATAATTTCCAGGACAAAAAACATTTCTAACCAAATACCTCCAATCAATCAAATTCATTATCATATAAATCGGCTGAAGTTTAAAATTTCAATAATATATTCCGGTATTGAACGACCCATAATTCTTTTGGAAAACTCTAAACGATTTAGCGTCCAGAACAATAAAATGACTGTAATATTCATGTCATGTAAAAATTGCGACCGCAATAGAAGAAAACGTACTTCTGTTTCAAGGTCGCATTCTTTGAATGGGCCTGCTGATGGGTTGCTTTCACAGAGAATCTCAATCACAAAACCCACGGATAAATCTTCATCTAGCAACTGTAAATCCTATTTTGGATAAAAAAAGATCAAAAATGAAGTAAACCTACTGCCAACAGATTCACAGTTGGTTAATTGTCATTCGGACCGTTGATGCCGTTAAAATTCAATTCCAACAATACTGGCATTTGTATATCAAGAGGCAAACGTCATGTAAGACCAAGGAGAAAGGACGAAAGATAGCAAACAAACTTTTATTTCCACTAAGCAATCCACAACTACGACTTATTCATGTTATTTCTCTTACCCGAAGCATAAAAATAAAATCCCGCATCGTGATTGTAGATGGCGTAACTTCTGGCTGGAATGAAAAATAAAAGTCGTGTTAGCTGGATGTATAGTATAAGTCGTCTTTTCTCCGGATGTATTATATTGTTATAGACGTAGAAACATCTTCAATGCACTACGCTAGTAGTACACACAATTAGACACTATTAGTTCAGTGGCATGACTGAAAACATGGGAGGGATTAGTGAGTTATTAGGCGCGAACAACACATAGAACAGCGAACATCTGTGTTCGTGTTTACAAATGTTTGGGACCGTTTATTTATTCAACTTTTAGACCAGCCAGTAGCAGTCTCAGGCGACGACGCTTACTCATTGATGCGGGAGATTCTTCTGAAAAACCTACCTAATTTTCCGGTTCTAAAGCAGCTGCGACTTAGGTAACAGCAAAGTGAACAACTCAGCATACCAAAATTGCACGAAGTATTAGAAGGATTTGTGTGAGACCTACGCAAGATTTATCATTCAACCAATACTAATATCCTCAGTAGGTCCGTCGCATACTCCCTCTGCCATACTAAACCCAGTATGCTTTGTTCATATAACTGACTGGTCGCTTTCCCGGCTCAATGCACAGATAACAGCTTTGTCCAGGTATCACATTGCGTATGGCTTATGGGAGTTGAGTTGTTTAAATGGACGACACGTTTGTATTAGTAGGCTGCTGGTAGCTGACAAGTGAATAAACTGGTCGAATATGTTTTCGAGGACTGTTAAAATATGAAACTATATTCGCCGTAGAACAGAATCTCGTTCAAAGAACTTAATAGCATGGAGGGACTAAGTTTTATTGTTCACGTGAAAAGAAGGAAAGAATCGAATGCAAATACTGCGAAGCCTATTTTTAACGCTTAATCAAGACCTTGTCTGCCTCCCTGATAGAAGGTCGAGCTTGACCACTAGTACAGATCATCATCATCATAGACAACAATACATCAGTAGTTCACACTGATGCTTAACTGCCACACAACTACGAAGAAAATAAAGCAAACCCTAGATAGGAAGAGAGAAGGGGGAAAAAGGGAAAGAGGAGGAGACCTAACCACTGAAAAATAGCTACGTCTATACTCAAACATTCAACATCAAGGTGCATACACCTTGCAAACAAACAACCGAGCTGTTAGTGAAAGTAAGGTGTCATCAGCAAGACGGCTTCCTTGTGGCTTTCACTGCTCCGCGTCATCAAGTGCACTCACTTCACAGACAACTCGGGCAAACAACGACGACACTCATGTCACTGAGCTGGGTTAGCCGCCATCTCACCTAACGTCTCAAGCCACCGACTCTGAGTTGCGAAGGCTCCAGCACAGGAGACGAACCCGATCTACAGTAGCCAACCCCTTCGTGAACGATTTCATTTGTTTACGCCAGGTCATCATCTGTGCACCTCGCACCTTACGCCAATCGACCGCAGCGTCGGCAAACAGTGCTCGGTGTGGCAGACGACTAGCTGGCATCCTTAGTACATGCCCTAACCATCTACGTCTGTGCAAGTTTAAGGGCTGAACGAAAGAACTCGTTTGACAATCAGTGCCAAACATCCGCTTCCTGAAGAGTCGGCAAGTACTCCCTGAAACAACATCGATTTTCCCTTCCCTAACTTCATCCAACAGCCAAGCTCCGCGATCGGTGATCAGGCTACGCTTTAGCTTTCTATGGAAATCTGTTATGCGAAATGCCAGGAGGAATGTTCTGTTTGAATCATAATAATAACGGATTTTTTTGAAATCCAATATTTGTATAACGCACGAATCGCAGTGCTAAATAAATATATTTGTCTGAAAAACATCCATTCTTCTGGTTGCCTCAAATAATGTATTCATGCTATTGATGGATGGTACCTTAATATTTTCCACACATAATATAAATGAAGAAGCATAGCTGATTTTGTTTGGAAACGCAGAAGTTATGATATAAAGACAACATTCATTTCGTTTTCTGATTAGTTTCGACAGATGAAACACTTTTTGTAGAAAATATCTCGGAGAATTCTGATTAGTCATTAACAGCGAACTCCTAATTTTATGTGATCTAGATGAGGCTCAATTGCGAAAAATCATGGCTTCAGCTGTATTCAAATCAGCGACAGAAACGGTGTGCCAGAACCCAGCAAACGCTTTACCGACTGGGCTACGTGTCCACGCAGCGGGCTAGGGAATTTGACGTCTGAACTCTGCTACTCACACTTCTCACCCGTTCCACACCCTTGATGTTAGATTACGAGTGGGTAGTTTGGTGGATTTGCTGATTCAGAAGAGATAGTTGCGAAAAGAGCAATCGCTTTATTAACTGAACCACGAAGCTACGTCCATGGCCCGGGAAAATCTATGCTTAGACTCAGTTACTCCCCTGTTTATACGTCCCATATCGAACCCAGCAAATGATGGAGAGACCTGACTACCGCGACAGCTTGAATAACTTGATAAGTCATCGTGGGGCAGTCGACCCCCTAGATCAGTTAGTGGATGCCATATTAGACAATGGGGCCGGTGATTGGTCGTGTCCAAATTAGGCATTTCTGCATTCAATGTCCGAATTGATAGCTCAGGTTGTACAGTGCCTCATTCATCTAGGCATGTTGTTTCTCTAACTGGTTCGGATCCAACCAGGGCCCAGAATTTTCATAATTAGTCATTATCCAGTCCAAAATATACATACTTGCAAACATGCAGCTACACTCACGTGTAAACCGAATATTCTATAATGATCGCTTATGCACCCATGTTTGTTAACGATTTATATCCGACTGCAACCGGACTGACACAAAGAGCTTACAGGGGATTCCTTGTACTCCGATACAATACACTGAGTTGATTATCTTTGTGTTTTCGACGTCAAACCTGGGAGTAACAAACGAACTATATAGTCTAAGTGGTCTTGGCCTAATTTATCTACTCAGTTACCACCTACTAATTTCAGGCCTAAACTGCGTATGAAAGATACAAACATAGAAGTCAGTAATGTTAAGGCGGCAATAATAGGTAACGGTCATCTTCATTCCGATACAGTACCCAGGAACCGGCGTCTCACGTCGTATGTGTTGTGTTAGATCAGTGCATTACCACAGATGAAGATATCACAAGAAATTCTCATTCGCTAGTCTTGTGTGTAAAGCCCGCTGTGAGCTTGTCAGGGAGACCTCATTAGAAAGCCAGGACCAATCTGGACAATCCTTTTGATTTCCCATTCATGATAATGTTCGACGATTTTCAATATCTTTCTTCTTTATAGCTGATCATTGTTCTCGAACATTCTCTAGTTCCGCTCAAAAGCCACACAAGCTTCACTTGCTTAGGTTTATTCACAGTCTAAGCAGTCTTAAATAAACCTGATTAACTGCAACCTGAGGGTAAAAATTATGGTGAAATTACAAAACTGTAACATATTGCTGATCGTGTTATTATACTCACTTTACTTCTCAGGTGAACCAGAAAACGGAAAAACTGGTAAGTTGACTCCATGAAGCGCATGGTAACACGAGCTTTGTTTTCATCCGAGTAGAATGGACTGACAGTTTTGCAAGCATGCGGTATTACCGCTTGTGTCATAAGACAAACCAATGCTTCACTTGGTTTACTGCGTTCCGGTTTAAATGAAACGTAAAAATGTGCTTATTGTGAACAAATAAGGTAACAGTTTTGGCAGTTTATTTTCCCACAAATAGCAAAAATACGAAAGAACAGACAACTCTTACCTTATTGCAAAGATGTATGCCCATACAAACAGTGAAACAAGAGCACTCCAATGTTCCAAGTTAACGACCCCAGATTCATAACGGGAATGGTTTTTCCGCTTACGCACTGTAGATCGGTATAATGAGTCTTACGAATTAATGGGTTTCTAAATTGGGTCTGCCCCCGAATAGTTGAGACAATTCAAGTCACTATGATTCACTGTACATCTCAAGAGGCAAACTTCCAGATTTTTCACATACGTCCATCTTCAGCAAATGATGGACACCTCGATAAGTGTGTTCAGATCAAACAGATATTGGTACAACCCTGGAATTTAAGAACAAAACGGTCGCTGTCTGCATTGGCTGTGAAAACCCCAGTTCGGAGGTCATTTAAAAATAATCGAGGTTGGATTTGTGTAAAAATTGAGCAGAATAGGGTACAATGGAGGAGTAGTAAGAGCCAATACGTTCCAATAAATGTTTTCGTCGAGATCTAGTAAACAATGTAGAAACACACTTAGAGGGGTCCGAATACATGAGTTGGGTTGTGTCCGATAGGATTTTTACCGAAAGTCCTTCCCCTATTTTGGAATGATCAAAAACAGTAAAATCAACGAACTGTTCAAGGGGAATGTCACTACAATGGGACAAATGTTTTAGAGATCAGGGAAGAGCTTCACGGTTCTTTGTTAAAAAATCTTAGAAAACAACAGGCGAACAATCCATCCAGTGAGACAGCATGCAAGCTTCAGTAAAATGATTAACCAGGTGGTAGCCAATGGAGGGTGAAGTTAAGCGGTGAACATAAAACGAAAGACTCAGAAAGTTGGTGAAAACATTAATGACATGAAGTGACCATGTCATGTTGTTACCTAAACCACTTCCCTTACATTTAACAGAAGGTATTCGCGGAAAATGCCCATTAGTTATATGAAGGAAGAAGTGCGCATAAGGACGTTTTCTTACATTGATTCCTTCTAATGAGCAAAAATAAAATGCCAACATAGTAGGGTATGTTAGGATACCAACGACGAGACTCTAACCAACTTGTTACTTCTTACAAATCGTCTGGCACCGAGGGAAAGGATCTAGTTTGTTGTTTGATACGCAATACCACATCAACTGCACATTTTATTACAAATACGTGATTGTCTACTGGCATAGATGCAACATGAAGTGAGAAAATTGCGTTCTGTAGAACACCGGAGCCAGTGATGAGTGGTGATAAGGATTGATCGCCGATTTCACTAAACTGACTTTTATTTGCAAAGTAACCACGTAAATGCTCGGTAGGTGAAGTCTGAATTCCAGATTATTTGAGGACCAGGAGCAACTTCGCTCAGTCAGCACCCTGAAAAGAATCGCTTTGGTCTAAGAAACGTATTCGGATGGCTCTTGATTTTCCATCAGGCGACGGCAGAATAGAATGAAATAGACAAACAAGGGCATCCAGAGTGCAGCGTGAGCATCAATAAGCAAACCGACTAGAAGGCATGTACGCCTGATGCTAACCTTGTATTCGGGCAGGAACTGGTTTTTCAAAAGCTTGCCGTGTTGTGGCTGTATATGAGATCGAACGAAATTAAGTCGTTCCTTTATTGGAAATAGGTGTACGTGCTGTCCTTCAGCAGTCAGCAATTTTCCATTGTCTGAACTATTAAGTGAATAGCTCAGCTAGAGCCTGGAACATAGAAAATTGTCCTCTTTCTTTAGGAACAGTCAGAACAGACTGTCAGATCCACCTGCTTTGGTGGATTTTTACCGGATGTTTTTGGAAACAGTTAGGATCTAAACTGAAGCAGAAGAGTCAGCTAGAAACGAATATAGCAGATAAATGGAAGTTATTCGTCATCCTGTCAAAATTATGGTTCACCTCTTCGACGTCGACAGCCAGTTTTTTTCAACATTTGCAGCTTTTGTCACCCGGAATTAGATTGCTGTAGTCTTAATTCAAGCGATTTAACTCACATGTGATGAACTCTGAAATGCATCTAACAGGCAAATCATCTCTTGATTTATGTCCATTTTTGCCTTTTCCGAAGTCTTTTGAAGTAAGAGTAACAGGAGAGTTTTTCTGTGCGAGTAAGAATTCATTTCCATGGGCAACCACTATCAAAGCAGAAATTTGGGTAGCCTGTCAGCCGATCACAGTAGATAGACGAGTCGTCATGAACAAATGGGTCCAAGTTACATGAAGCTATCATTTTCTTGAACATACTATAATTGTCCGGAGGACACTGTCGACGTCAGATTCTGTGATTTCGACAACCCGTAAAGAGCTTTGGGCGTGTTTTAATGTACACCATGAGAGACAGCTTCAGGATGAGGTAGTTAGTGTAACAACTGGAGCGTGTCTGTTAACTGCAAACAATTGCGTTTTAGTAAGAAAAGATGAATCTGACTGTGCGTCCACACGCATAAGAGAGGTCACAATATAGTGCAGATCGAAAGTATTCAGAGAGGTGGTATCAAAATTGGTTGAAAGCACCACAAACAATATATGACGACATTTCGAAAACACCCAACAGAGTTGCCGAAAAACCATCAACAGACTTGTCTGTATTAAGTGAGGGACAGTTGAGTGGTAAATCAAGATTACATGCCACTGTGGAATGAAAACCACTTAAGAATCTGGGTTTACGCACAACAGTTCAGAAACTCGCATAAATACTCGAACAAATTAACAGAACTTGCGTGGATTCTCATCATGAGTAATTGATTTAAGCAATAACACCGCTGCCACGTCTTCTGGAACACATGGAAAACTCATACAGTAAGCGAAACTTTCAATTTGGTCGAATTCGCCTTCGCTGTCCCCATACGAACAACTTTCCTGCAAAATGATCACAGCGAAACTGGCATATTCACGAAATTGGATGACACAGTTCTGTTCAAACAGGTTACTGATTGAGAAAGAGATGTCGTCACCCATAACCGTGGGTTAGGGCGAAAGGGTACAGGAAACTGACCTCGACAAAACCACTCGACCATCGCTGGGTGTTATGTTTCTGTTAGGTTGAGGCGCAAGCTCAACGATTTTGAAGTTTTATTCCATTTATTGTAAAACTTTGTTCGAGTGATAACGATTAGTATTACCATTGTAACCTTCAATTCTGTTAAGTTATTTCTAGGGAAGATAAACGCCATTATCTTCAGCTTTCAGCCGTACAAGTGGCTACTGTTACCTCCATCTCTCAGCGGTACACTTTCTAGATCTTTGCCCATGATTATCCGGTAGAAGCTGAATACATTGCTGTTGCTGTAACTTAGACAGAAAACAGATGGAATGTAGCTTCAAGACCATAAGAAAAGCAGAACTCTTCAATATCCACAACCAGTCGTGTCTGGGAGTTTTGGACCGACAGTTCTATTATCCCAACGTGATTTTAAGATAACAATGGATAACAGGTTGCCACAAAAACGAAGGGTCCACAGTTAAAACCCCAGTCAGGGCAGTGGTGAGGTGTACTACTAATGGGTTATAAAAGAAATGAAACCTAATTCTGATTCTCCTATCAGTTGGCTTGTCGCAACTATCCACATGACTACTTGAGTGCCTGATATTCATTTTGCATTAAAAAAAACCAGGCCTACTTATTAGTTGGTTTAGAGTTTCTATACTACTTACAGAACAAACTCTGATCAAACCCAACGACTGCCGCATGAAATAATTAACTGAGCCATTTCTTTGAATCAGCAATAGATCAAGGGATGTTTATCAAGGACTGAAACTATTGAATTAGTTTGGCATTGGCAGATTGTTTCAAACATGAAACATTTTAGTCTGAATAGGTTTGGTGAATGCAAACAGATGAATAAAGACTGTCGTGATTTTCTGAAGGTGTATAATCAATTGGTGCATTAACGATGGTTCATTCGGCGAGTGAACTCACTTTATTAGATAGTAAACAATATATCGACTCTTATATTTACTCTGGAGTATATTCAATAATCTTTGCTTTTTACGTTGATGAGGAACTGCGATTCGGTAACCGTACAACCCTACATCTTCTGGAATCTAGATCATCAAGGAATGACTAGTTCTTCGATAGATTATGGTCTTGACATAGACGATCTGCTATTTTAATCTACACTCTGCAGAAAATATATACGCCTATTATCTTACCCAGTGTCTTACCACGTCTACAAGTAGAGCTCATCATCATAGCAGCTATGAGCCTGACCAAAAGGTGCCGTGGCTCGGGCCGCCGCTCACCTCAACAGTGACGTGGAATATCCTAGAAGAAAACGTTACTAAGAAGGTTGAAAATCAATAAAAGAAGACTAAGCAGAAAAACTAAAAATGATATGGAAACAGGTATGTCATTGACTGCGACACATCGCCATCTCAGATAGCGTCTCTAACCAGCGGCATGAGTGATCACCTGGACCCCATCCAGGCAGGCGACACCTACCCACTGTGCTCAGTGGAGCAGTCAGGGTATTCATATTTCGTGACCACGTTGTTGCTTGATCACAATGTGGTTTCACCCAACTGCTGGTGGGCTCCATATATAATGCCCGGTACGGTAAACCCCCAGCTGGCATACGGAGCACGTGACCTAACCATCGCAGACTGTGCGCCGTGATTAGTTGACTAATTGATCGCGAATCCCGAGCGTTCCGGAATGCACGCCGGCGAACGGCCAAATTGCTCACACAATCAGGCCACCGAATATGGATTAAGTAGAGGGGACAATGATGGTTAAACACGGTAGGTCTGTTGATATATCCCTTGCGAACAGGTCACGTTTCTGAACCATAGAGCAAAATGGAACGCACACAAGCATTACATACCCTTCCTTTCAGCGACAACCGAACGTCTTTTCGACATCACAGATGACGCGGTTTTGTGAAGGCAACTCGTGCCTTTACTATCCTCGATTGTATTTCATCAGCAATATTACAGGCTGACGAGGTATTCCCACCCTAGTACGTGAAACTGTTCACAGTCTCAAGTGGATTACCTGCAATGAAGAAAGTAGGGGTGGAAATGACCCAGTCTTTTTCCACCTTGCGAAATGTGGCAATACAACCTTGACCCTGACCAACTTTTGGGCTCTTATCTTGTGGTGTGTCTTGGTTAATTATGATACTGATTTTCTGTGTGGTTTTGGTTTCCATCGTCCAACAAACAGTGCCATAGTAGTCGAACTACACTTAAACGGAACCGATAGTGAAAATGACTACAGGCACTAAGCTGCAAACCATCGACGTATTGTAAGTTGAAGAATTGTAAAACTTGATTTCTTTAATTTTGAAAATTTTCCAGGCAAAATTTTGAGGACAAATATTTTGATATTCGAAGATCAACTACGCCCAGTGTGCTGTAGGAAATAGATGTAAGCTACAAATAAACTAAATTAGAGCTGAGATTATTCTTCTTGTTCACTGTTGCCAAGAGTCACAAATTTGAAAAAGAATATCTTTTTTCGGATTGCACATGAACTCTTCGGTAAAAATTGACGAGAGTTATTGATAAGGGAGACTCGGATAATTTGAACTAATTGGCGTGTTCTGCCGACGTACTTGTAATCACTGCGTAACTTTCTAACGGACATAGGACCACACCATTATACCAATGACCAATTCCATAATATTCAAAAATGCACAGCTAAAATGTTAATGTAATATGAAATTTCGAAATATTTACCTGAGCCTAAGTAGAGCTAATCGGTGTATGAATCTGAGGACGTAAGTTTATGCAAGCTCAACAACCTTCACAAATTTAAGCACACCCTCACGTTTTTATCTCAGCTTTTATTTTCACTCCTGGAATTGTAGAACAGTTAAATAGTATAGCCAAGGAATAACATTCCTGGTGTTGCTAATTATAGCGACATGTTAAGTAAGAATTTCCAAACATAACGATCAACGCTGACAAAGTGAAGAGAAAAATTTTCGAATGACTGTTTGCGTATAGGAGGACTTCTTTGCCAAAAGTGCGTATATTTTAGCTCAGCCAGAGACTTTAGGACTAAACTAGTTTCCCTGATTTTGCTTAGCAAAAGCTTGCACATCGCAGAGATTCTTCAACGAGATCCTGGTCAAATTAAGCTTTGGGTACACTGGCCAATAAAATCGGTACGTAATTCAGTCGTGCTCAGTTTATGGATTTCATCAAGTGTTTTGCTCACCACGGCTCCACTTTCCTTGTGTACACTGTCTGCTCACGCGCATACAAATTGCATGCCAATATGACCAGAATATTCACAAAAGTTCCAAAGGAGACCAGACGCTCTGGGTTTTGTATCTGATCTACATCATCGGTGCCATAAGAAATAGCTGTAAATGAAATAAAAAGAAGTAATCGGGTGATTGTTTGAAAGAGCGGTTACAAGCAAGGTTCAAAATTTGGAGTTTACAACTCAGTATCCAAATGAAAAATTTGAATGCTCGATTGGTGTACCTTCCACTGCAGTACAATTGTTTGTTCTGGCCTCTTCATACTTGATTCACAAATAATAAAAACATTTTTTCACAACGATTTTGAAAAACTGATCAAATGCTTAGTGATAGTACCAAAATAAGTACGACGGATACCTTATCTGTTCACCTATTAGGATTGCTCTATAAATTTCACTCCTAATAAACGCAAATTGGGATAGACTGCACTTACCGATAATGCGATCCAAAGCTGCGAGGCTGGTATGTTCATGTAAACGGCAGTCTTTTAGAAGTTGACAAAATTGAATATATCGCATAATAATGGTATTATCTGGTAGACGTTCCATCCCAAGCCTACCGTAGAATTGATAAATGCAGCGTAGGCTGGGTAGGTTTGCGGTGACAAAGTTTTGCATCTGTTTAGATAAAAGCAGACGGACAAAAGAGATAAACCAACCGGACAAGTCGTTGATAGTTGTAACTTGCTAGCCTATACAGTTAGCCGCAGAGACCTTATCCCAACTGGTTATCAAAGTGGAAGGAGATGAACAAAAGAAAGTAAATGAGTAGTTACGGATTCTTCGGAAGAAGCAGTTAGTCAGAGGGCCGTTGATCATCTTTAAGATGTACTTGTATATCTCACCTATTGAAAGTAAGTAAAACTATCCGTTAAGTACATCGAGTTTCACAGCATTCACAACACCAATTGAGCGACTTACTTGAGTAAATCAAAATTGTATTGCTTTGAAACAGTTTAAAGCGTCCTTATTGGTAATATTTAAGAAGTTTTATTCGGCAGAAAAGTGATGCATTTCAATTCGTTAGAAGCCTACCTCATTTTGCCCGACTGCACTGCTAGGCATGTGAGACAAACTAAAACTTAGTTTACAATAACCTAGAGCGCTTGCCACATAGATGCATGGTGTTCCTATCACTGGTTCGAATCCAGACGAAACCCTAACTTTTCACAATTGGGTCTCATCTACAATAAATCGATTATTTTCGATTGTGCCCTTCAGATGGCTTTCAACTTAACTTCAATTTAAACTGAAAAATGAAGCCAAAATTTATACTGTAAAAAGAAAACGGGAGAAGATGGACTACTTCAAATTCAGTGCTCATATTACATTCACGTAGAAAGCAATGTAAAAAAAAAGAATGTGTTGACATACCGACCTCAATTCCATGTCGTTGTAATATGGTTCAGCAATGTGAGGCCGAAGGTAATGTTCCAGTAGATTGCTATCTGACGTATCACATAGTTGGAATTCAAGTTGAGATGATTTGAATTGTTCTTCTGAAAATGAACAGAAAATTCCTATCCACTCTTGTTCACATGTGAGATTTGTCAGACATGCCTAGTTAAATTATGTATGTAAATCGTTTATCCCTATTCAGGCTTGGTGATAGATTGCACATTCATATGTGGCACTCTTCGTTTATTTTATCTGTGGTCAAATCTATGTAAAGGTAGTGAAAGTTGTTGTCACTGCAAAAGACGCTTGGTCTGAGAATCCGTCCATTGAATAAACGCCCGTATAGGTCATGTCAAAAATCAAACCACAAACGCGTATACTCATTTGCAAGTTAAATATGCATTCACATCCATCATTGTCATTCGCCTTGGTGGAACTTCTGCCGAGCGCGTACATACTATGTCGATAATCTCTCCTTGTCCTCCATCTTCCTAGCATTCGCAGCTTGCCCTTTTGTTCCTGAACGTTGCCTGTGGGTAACATACTACTTGTGAGTAGTATACTACTCATAACGAAACTGCCTGTCATACAACAAAGTAACGTTGTCATAATTCACTGTTCATGCTAAAACTCTGAGACAGACAATTGTGGCCTCAATCTGAGCCGAGATTTGCGAACACATTGCCGTAAGTGTTTTCAATTACTAATTTGTCTCTCCGAACTGTTGGATTGACTGCCACTTTTTGATTGAGCTAATGCCATCTTATCGTTAACAACTCATATATTTGGTGAAGATATCATGTAAACATTCACATTCAACGAAGCATTTAAATCTTTTGCATAATGAGATAGTATTGTGAGGTAGCAATATCAAACCATGGAAAAAGCTTGGAGCTTAGCTATCAATTAGCATAACTGTTACTAACCTGTCCATAAAGGCATTCGAGTATCCAGTCTTTCTAACCCCAGCTGGTCAGTCTCATTTGATTGCGAATCTTCCACGCAACTCACCAGGCGGTCTTCAACAAATTGTCGCTCACATATACGTCCATCTTTCAAGATTAATGTACCCTATACAATGTAAAGCAGTTTTGTATTAGGAATAAATCGTTTGCATCTGCTGTACATTTATAGTTCATATGAAAGAAAATCCACATTGTTTTAAAGTGTGTCAAAAGGAACATTTATTTGAACTATTTAAGTTTGTAAATGATAGGAGTTTTAGGTGACAGTAGTGTGATTCTTAGACCTGGTGTCATACTGTTGAGTTCGTTCTATTCGCAATCGTTTAAAGTATAACGGTTCAATCAATAAGACCAAAAAACCGCATATGTAAGGAAAATGATACACACCCGGTGACAGGATATGCGGTTGCCATCATCCTGCTTAATTTTCCAACTGGTATATTTGATAGACGTCAATGTAATTGAAGTCTTTATTTCAAAAAACTTACATAATAAAAGGACTATAAATAATACTATTAAAAATAGCTGTAAGATTATTTATGATCACTGTAAGTGTGCAACAGACTGTTACAGTCAGATTCCCTCCTTTCGCTTTATTGCTTCTATGCTTAGGTTGAACATAATCCCAAGCGAAAAACATTTGCATCTCGGAGCCCATATTCCTTAATGATAGATTCGAACCAATAACCAACACAATGTTTTATACCCTACGAGCTATACTGCCCCATACGTTTCCTAGGGGACATATATTGAGACAGCAGGCTAGCTTGTACAAAAGCCTAATCCCAGCAAGCAAAAAGCACGCAATTGTAATACACGAAGTATTCAGTGGGGAATCACCTTGCTAGAAAATTATCATTGCTTGCCAAGCCAACGTAATACAGAATAAGTTAACACATTCTCACAGTTAAAATGTAAATGATACCATGCTCACTGTTGTTTGATGTACTAAGTTCACTCACTCTAAAGGCTGCCTTCGCATTGTGTTGGAATGGAGGACGACTATCTTTAGTGGGTCGATTGAAAAACACATTCCCCTTCGAGACATTATGTCAATGGTGTTAATATGCATCACAGAAGTTTAGATTAAACAGCTTCTCACTTGCAAGGCAAGTTGGGTATTATTAGGGACTCCTAGAAACATGAGTTTTGATCCACAAAAAGCACCGGTGTGCCTGTCGAGACTTTGACATCCATTTCCTCATAGTCGATCCGTAGAGTTTTATTCAGTGTACGAAGCACTAGTCTTGCTGGCACAATGAATTCAGATGTAAATCTGAACCATAAAATTCCTCTTGTTGCGCCGGAAGCTAATCGTACTACTCGTTTATATAGCCTTGAGGAAGTACCTAGTTGTTCACTTCATGTTGGCCTTCTCAATCGGTGCTAAATCGTCCCCCCACAATCTTGAAATAGACTGAAAGTTCTTGTATGCTAGACCGCCTTTGCTATGGCTTTAAACTATCTTTTCCAAACAAGTCAGTCCATCTGGGCATAACATGATATTGACAGAGTAAATGTGAAATGTACTGTTCGATTTGTTAAAGCGCATCGGGTACATCTCTCGTCTTACGTTTGGTATGATGCGGAATGTTGGATTTCTTAGGGCCCATTCATTTTGTTTGTAGAAGGGTGAGCTCGAATTTCACTTTGTTTGACTTTGCTGTTTCCAGTGCACAATCCTGATGAACGTCGTTTCATAACCATCATTGCTTATCTATTGAGACTTTCTTTCGTGGAATTGCTTGACATACTCTTACCTTCACCTGCACCGGATTGTTTGAAAAACTACTTTTCTTTTGAGTGGTGGTTATTGACGGACTCATGTATGATTGCCCAATTTCAAACCACTTTTCAGCTGGATGCTCCGTGTATGCGGTTAGTTAATACTTAAGATGATAGAGAACTTTTATTGTAATTTTGTCAACAGTACTTTATAAATTACAACATTATCGAACGATTTTCTGATGTTTTTTGGACTTGGGAGATAGTCACATCAACCCGACCGTCCGAATAGATGTTATACGAATTGTCGATTACACGGTACTGAAAGAATTATCCGAACTTGCCAGGGGCTGTTTAACATTTACTGATGAGTAGTAGGACATTTTGTTTTTTCGCATACATTAAACAATACCCAAAAATGATCACAGCTGTCGCATACCCATGGACTTTCCAGTCGGCCCCTTACGAATAGAGACATAAGATTTAAGTTTCGCTCTTGTTAGAGCCCGTCATTAGTGCATGTGCTTGCCACGGTCGAGACTAGAACTCTGGCCATGCTTTTAAAAGACAACCATGTTTACCACTGCGCCATTAATCTCATATCACACGTGAGCACTCGGCCACATTTGCTTGTGAGTAATGTGGGGTAACAGTAAACGGTTTTTAGTCACGGTATAAGAACTTATATATCATTTGTTTTGAAGAGCAATATACACATCTTCGTTCAAGGGAAGAACGAACAGTGACATCAAAATTAAGTGATGGCTATATAGAAGGGTGGATGTGAAAACAATCTATCTACCAAGTATGTGGCACTGCATAGTTATCAACACTGGACAGGTGACGAGTCCTCCCACAAAAGTAGCAAGCGTTAATAGTTCAGTCATCAGATGAAAAGTTACTTGTGCGGCACGTAACAAACGAATTTCAAAAAAAGGGGGGAAATGCACAAAAAACGTAATGAAAAAAGAATGAAATAAACGATTTGCCTCACAAATCAAAAGTTCTGCAGTGCACAGGGGTGTTGTCAAAGTCAAGGTTCACGCATCGGTAGGGAAATATGTCCTTCATAGTAAGACAACCGTCAGGGAGATGGCAACGGTTAACGCCGGGTTCCCCGTATAAATGTGTCGTGGGATTTTAGGGAACCTAGAACAGTTAGTGGACATAAATCTACTGCAGTGAAGTTGAGCGATCGTAACATACTACTCATACCACGGCTATCCAGTAGTAGGACCGGAGCATATATTTTGACATCGTACAAGCCGCAGGAAAAATGCAGGAAGGAAAATCAGAGTGCAGCATCGCTCATAGTGGTCCCTGCTACTTAATGGAACTAAGCATTGACGTTTGCGGCAACCGAAGAGGTCTGGAGCCGAATACCGCGTGCAAATGAGTGGTTTTGTTTCAGGTCTTGTTTAAATGCTTAACCCATGTGTTGGTTTATCGAATAAACAACCCTTGTGCCATCCGCGTTTTTGGATCACAACAATTGGTGCGGTGACCAGGATTGTAGAGTGAAGATCCCATGGCCGCGGCCGTTTGAGGATGGGGACGTCTGGGGCTTCCTGGAGGACTTCGAGGACGTGGCGGAGATGGTCGGAGTGAAAACCGACCGGGCGAGATTGGCGGCCCTGCGGATGTTGCTCAAGAGCAGAGCGAAGGCGGGGCAAAGAAGCCCCGCGAAGCTGGAGTAGGCCACCGCGAATGAGGCACTGATCGCCGTATTCGGCAGCCCAGCCGATTGCCAGGAGGTGGCATTTCAGGGGCGCCCGGCGTGGACCAGGAGGCGACACTCTCGTGTATGCCGTGTCACTGCGGGCAACGTTGTCAAGAGCCTTGCCACATTTGGACCAAGATTCAAAACAACGCATGCTTACAGATCGGTTTTTGGACGGAATGCCACCAGCGGTGCGGAATCAGCTCAGGGTGGCTCTCATCGCACATCCAAAGACGTTGGAACAGCTAGCTGCGGCGGTTCGACAATTACTGACAGACAACTCCTCGACAGTCACCGAGTTAAAGACGAGCGATTCAAGTGAACTGAATGACCTGCAAACCACAGTGGAAAAGTTGACTCAAGAAGTGGCCGCTTTGAAGATCAGGAGGGAACAGAACTGTGGCAACGTCTGTTACATATGCGAAAGACGTGGACACTGGCGAAGATTTTGCCCACGGGGCGAGAAAAGGTTTTATGTAAATAAACGTTAGACTGATTGTTTTTTGTCTGGGAAGGGTGATCCGATAATAGGGGAGGTTGATAAGACGGTAGTTCAGGCGAGGATAGAAATCAATGGTAGCTCGGAGTGCTGTTTGATTGACACTGGGACGGCGATTTCATTGAGTGGGCCGAGACCGAAAGAAACTGTTTAGCCGTGTGCGATGGTCATTCGAACGGTCGGTGTGTTTACACTCAGAGTTATGGGTGTTGCGGAGTATGATGTCGGAATCGATGATCACGTAGTCAAGCAGTCGTTCGTCATTTCCCCCGACGCACGCCAGACTATATTGAGAACTGATTTTCCTGAACGTGCTGAGGCTGTGATTGATTTTAAGCATGGTAAACTCGTAACAAAGTATGGAGTGGTTCCATTAGCGAGAAAACACAAGCCTCAGCTTGGACAGACTGAAGCGAACGCACCCGGAGCAATACCAGTCTATGACAATCGGTTGCTGAATGAAGTGATATGCAAATTCCGAAAGCTGTTCACCACGGATCAAGACCCATATGGCTACTGTGACTGGATTGAACATGAAATCTTTATCAAGCCAGACCAATTTCGACCATTCGGGCCCAGAAGGACTCCGGTTCACCAGCAGCCGGAAATTGACCGACAAGTGAAAGGCATGTTGAAGGAGGAAATTATTGAGGAGGCTGATAGCCCATTCAATTCTCCTGTTCTGTTGGTGATGAAGCCCAATGAGAAATTTCGATTTCGTGTCGACTTCAGAAGACTCAACGAGATTACAGTCAACAAAGTGGTAGCAGCCCCAGCCGTGGCAGAAAATTTCGACAAGCTATGGAACGCCAAGATATTTACAGTGCTAGACCTGCGGTCTGGATATTGGCAGGTTCCAATCAAACAATCGGATCGAGACAAAACGGCGTTCACAGTGGGATAAAAGCAATTTCGCTCCAAACGTATGCCATTCCGACTGTCAGGCGTCCCGTTCACTTTCAGACGTCCGATGTTGAAGGTGCTGGAGGGACTGAAAAATACTGTTGTCTGCGGAGACGATATCGTCATCTACAGCGGGAATGAGACGGAGCATAGCGGACACGTTTCAGCGGCGTTACAGAAGATTGAACAAGCCGGCCTACGAATCAACAGTTCAAAGTGTCAACTGGCGAAACGAACGGTAATACTACTCGGTCACAAGGTCGGTCAGGGCCATCCGCGTTCTTGGATCACAACACTACTACTGCTTAGGAGTGTAGACCCAGTCGAAAAATAGCGTTACATAAAGATGGAAATATAATACTGCGAAAAGATTATCACAGGTGAATGAAAAACAGAGTTCACATTACAGCCGATAGTATTGAGAACCGACTGAATGGTGACATTATGAACATCGGTTCTGTACTTCGCAACTTTGTCCGTCCAAGCAACTTGGCTTCGACAGTCATCCACTATAGTGACATCGAGCACCACAGCAGTGCCGGCACAAACAGCAATCACATCAAGTTTGATGAATGAGCTCGCCGTTGGTACTCGCAACTCCTCAAATACTGCATAGCCCAAGTTGCGCAGTTGTTTCGCCAGGTCTTTTGTCACGCGGTTGTGTCGAGCACAACGCACGTCATGGGTAATCCAGCATAAGTGCAGAATATGAACGAGGCTTTCTGGTTGCCACGGCAGAGTATTGAGTGGTCACGTCAGCCACCTCGTGAATTTCGGACTTCAGTCCGCAAGAGATTACATCTGAGCTGGATGGCACGAACACAGATTCTGGGGAAAATGCCTTCTGGATTGAACAGCCAACAGTTAGAGAGTGGAGAATGTGACACTTCCTGAAGACCACGGCCGTCTAGCGAAAGATAGAGTTTATCCGTCCACGCCGCATGTGCTTCCACTTTGTTCGTCACTACTATACCCTGAACGCGTACCGGGATGTTCACGTCCTCGTGATAGAACCAACTAAACTATCGTTGACCACATTCCGCAGAACTGGACGTTGATTGGAGAGAAGTCTCTCCGTACGTGAGTTTCACGAGGTGGGGTTAATGATGGACAAAATCAGGCTGCCAAGACCGCCCAAACGAATTTGGATGTGAATGTAACTGATTGGTTTGTCTTTAGGAAGATGGAGCCACTGCCGAACAAACTGGCTAATTGTGCAGCCCATAGCTTTGAGCGTGTTACAGTGGACTCGCCTTAATACTAACGATTGATTCATCCTCGGGATCAGATGTGGTCTCAGAAGTTTTAGGCGTTGATTTGGCTTCAAGTGCGCTTTGGTGATTTCATTCAGTATTGTACAAAGCTTCAGACGGCGACTAGCGAACACTTTACCTTGCCAGGTGAACGGGATACCGAGAATAGTCACCGTGTCAGGGGCGCTTATTAAGTGGATATAGTCCGGGCCGAAGTAAATAGACTCGTCCGAGATAGCGGTTGCGTTGTTTTTATGGTCACCGTAGATGACCATGAGCATAATCTTATGCGTGTTGATCTTCAGCCGCGATGATTCCAAGACATTAGTGGCGGCTGTAAGCTTCTTGAAGAGACGCGTAGAATGCTCAATCGGAAGGATCAGACCATCGGCGTAAGCGAAACCGTAAACCAGTGTATCGTGGAACTGGTGACCAATGTCCGGTCAAGACAGAGCCAGCATCTCATCCACTGTCATGATGAATAGAAGCGGAGACAGTGGGTCAACCTTGGAACGGAGCACAGAGCCTTTGAGAGTGGTGGAAGCATTCCGATAAGAGTCGGCAATGTAATGCGTTAGAGGTCGACGACCACCGAATGTTCAGGCCAATCTGACAATGGAATCCTGTGAAAGAAAAACCAACGCTTTAGATGCATCAATAAAAGCCGTACACATACTTGCGGACGTGGTGCATAAGTTTCGGAGCAGCCCATGAAGCGATGATGTCGCCTCGAATCAACCGTTACAGTGTAGGAATGCAAACTGAAGTGCGGGCAGTCACAGGCACGTATTCCAACGATAGGTCAATAACTTGTGAAAAAAACATATCTGTTTTGAAGATACGTTGATGAGTCTGAGCTCGGTGGGAGATGAAGGGTTGTTCACCTTGGGTACAAGCGTGATGCGGAAGCAGCATAAGTGGACTGGACAACCTTGGGTTAGCAGGAACAGGTTGAAGTATCCGGTCAAGGCATCCGTTTTCATGCATTTCATTTGTCTGCGGAAATGTTTGTCCAAACTTGGAACGGTGTTTTTCATGTTTTATAAGGTGCGCGGTACCTCTTCTCCAGTGATCGGGTCAACCAGAAACCAATCCGGAGGCATAATAGTGCGAGATGGTCACTCATCAACGTGCCAATGAGCCAATAGTAGCTCGGACCAGAAATTCGTTGGAATTACCCGAGAGACCGCAGTTCATCTTTGAGCAGTTCTCCAGTTTCCAGGAAAAACTGCTTACGTAGCATCTTTCTTACACTGGTGGTACAGCGTTTGAATCGCTGCATAGTTTGCTCTCCTTATCTGCTTCGGGGTCACATGAGTTCCCACGTTAACACGACCACGTTGTTGAGTGATCAGTCGCCAGGTGTACGGAAAAGCTTGTGAGGCGTGTATGTTCAGCAACCACTTAGCTCGTACCATTGTGAAAATGCCTGCCTGAGGATCGCGGGAACTAGCTAGTAATTCATCGCTGTGTGGGAAAGCCTCGTTATTGGGCCCCAGGTGGGTAACCGCTGTTTGAATCAAACAGGTAAACCACTCGGAGTGATCAGCAGGTTGAAATTCAATATCCGATGTCGTGTTAGTCTTCGAAACGGCGATTGATCTGCCAATTTAACCCATAACAATGTGTCCAAATGCTCTTTAAATTATGACCAGCTGATGAAGTTCGCGTCGAGTAGGGCACGACGGAGCTAGTTAGTCGGTATATCTGACAAGGGAAACTGATTCTTACTGAGACCAATTGGATTCGGCAGCTTTCATAAAGATGAGCTTCTCACGGTTGTGTTCGATGAGACGTGCATGCCTTCTGTGTTGACTGAGACTAATTTTGATGGGAAAGCTGCGGTCACAGTTAGCGCAGTCAAAGATTGTGACAGGCTGGGTGTCCACTTCTTGTTCTCGACCATTTCTGCGTCGATGCATACGAGTATGCGGCGACAAGCCCAGCGTTCGGTTTGCAAATCTGGCCACATTCTGAACAGGTTTACTCCGCACATCTATCCTGTGTACTGGTCGATGCCGGCACGGAGGTGTTGGCGGTAATATCACTGTCTTGATCGAATGTAACCAGTAGAGTGGTAGGCCCTATCTGGAATTGCTGAACCCTCGGCCAGTCAAGGTTTGCACTGAGACCGCTCAGTCGGCAGCAGGAGGAAGTGGTTCAGCTCAACGAAGTCATCATCAGAGCTAAACTATTTCATATTTAAAACAGTTCATTCCCTTCAGAAGTTTGAATAAAACAGTCAGAAACCGAAAACTGGTAGATGCAAGCATTTCGTATTGACTCATTGGTACCAAATTTGCAATGACATAAAACGGTTTTTTATATCGAACAGTTAGAGGGTAGGGTGAATAATCAATCGGTAGATTAGGAAAGGTCACGATGTCCAGAGAAGGGTAAAGTTTACGAGCAATTGTTTCTGAACACAGTCGATCGATCGCGACAGCCTCAGCAAACCGCAAGAATCTTGGATTGCAGTGAGGTAATAGGATTCTGAATGCACAAAGTGAGTCGATAACATGACCAGCGGTCAGAACGTGTCTGTCGACTGCGGACGCTGGTTGCTTGCGTGTTTCAAAGGCATTGTCGTCCTTCTGTAATACAGAGGTCTGCACACATTTTGGCAAATATTTCTTCACTCTGGAGATCAAGCACCTCTCGGTTCTGTCTATGTAACTTTCTTTGCAGTTATATGTAAATTGGTATATAGTGTGAGGTGGCACCGACCGGCTGATCTCCTTTGATTGAAGGGTCAGGCAGTTTCTGGGTCCGAGCTAAAACACAGAGTTCCGCTGCGTTCGTTTAATCGAATTCACCAGTCTTTGAGTTGTTTGATGCATGCTATAACTATCTTTAAAAAGTAGTTCTATATCAACCTTCTTTCTTACAGTGGTCACCTTTTCGGATAGTTTGGAGTGCGGCTTTAATTGTTTCATATAAGGCAAATATTATTCGTCAGTCCTTATTTTCCAACCCCATCCTCGGATCATTGTTTGAACGTACCGCACAGACGGAAAACGCGGTCTGGTCATTTTCCGGATCATGCCAGCCGGGCATCAGAAAGTCAACAGACGTACTTCCTCATTAGATCGTAGATGTAAAATTGAATTTGCAATTGACAAGGAACACAGTGTAGACCAACTCAGGAAAACTGTTTGCAGCGGAGGTTACATTAAGTCGTAATTAAAAGTTTTCGTCAACAGCAGTGAGCCCTGAAGTTTATAAATAGCCTGTAAACTCAAGATGGAGTGCAGTGATGAGCATCAATATCCTGTCACCAGCAATCAACAAAGTTGTGAACCATTTTTCGCGTATATTATGCAGACATTACTGGTTACTGCTGATTAGACGGGAACTTGTTAATTCCAGGTTGAATAACACTCACATTTGTCCACAACTCCCGATGTCAAATAGACCTTCCAGCCAGCTGGTTTCTCGAAAAAGCATTAGACTCGAGTTTCGCTCCCGTATGAATTAGTCTGATGTATCTATGTTTGTCGCTATCGGGGCGTGCGTTCATGAGGCAATCACGTTGGCCACCCCATCACTGACATCACATTAGACACGATTTAATCATTATATGTTAATCTTCATTAACTTTTTCTTGCGAACACTTGTTAATTTACAGCAGCCGCCTTGATAAATGACACTGTTACTGCCTGTTGAAACTAATCGGTGACTCCTAACTTAGGACTTCGGAACCAGGTCAAAGTCTCCTAGTTTGCTAAATCTGTTGAGTAATGTTCCGGATTACTGACGAGTAGTAGGGGATTTGGTTACTTGCTGGTTCCATTTTGGTCTCCCACTAAACTTTTGTTCCATCACACTAGTGAATTGTTTAATATTCAAAATTGGTCCGCGTGAGTGTGAGATGGGAGCTTGTAGTTTATGGTTCAGGTTAAACAATCAGTCATTCGTAAAGTATAGTCAAAGCAGCTGAATTCTCTTGTGCTACACCACCACGATCACGTTGTGTTACTCTTATAGCCTTGTTCATTTTGGTGCTACCGAAGTATCCTCCGTTATCCAACTGATCACCAAAGAAAACTCCAATGTGATCAGTCGCAACAACTAGGGACATCTCATTGCATCAGCCACTGACCTGGAAAGGATGGTTCTGATGTCCAGAAAGCCAGTCAAACCAACAAAACAAACGTGTCAGAGGTAGCTAGACTTAAACCAAGGCATCCTAGTTACTGCTCTTATGTTGTGGTGGCTTATCAGACCGGATGTGCGAGTATTCCAACACTCGGCGGAATATCTCAACGCGGGGGAGGCACGTCCAAAAGCGAGCGGATCGGGGACAGTATGGACGACCGGATGAGTCATCGCTCAAATGGATCGGACTAGCGGTTACAGATTGTTGTATGCTCAACTACTAGGGCAGAACTATAACGTGCGTCTTAACTTATGGTAAGCGCATGACCGTGTTCAACGGTGGATGTCGAGAGACGGCCGGCGGAAACACATTCACAAGAATTTTGGAATTTTCAAAGAAGAATTACAGGAAGGAAATAGCGGACCTTAAAGGGGACATTGGAATTCCGTCGGCATCATAGCTAAGAAATTGCACTAAGCGAATGAAAAAAATCATCGGTGTCTATCAGGAATATTCAATTGGTAACTCGTAAGTGAACAATTTACCAGTGATATACCATAATTTAAGAGCGAGCCAAAAGATAATGAGAGTCATACGTGAACTGAGGCGCCAATACTTAAGAAAATCGTGTGAAATTTAAGCACGCTTTATAATACATAACCTTCAAACAGTGTAATGAGTTTCCGAAAGTATTACTATCTGTTTACTTAAGAAGGCTGTTCGATACAGTGTATCAGTGTGGCAGTGGATAATGTGACACATTGGGTTCACGACCTGGCACCGTAGATAACGATTAACAAGCGTTGTTTATGCGACCGAATTAGGTGTTACAAAGAGACGAAACAATTGGTTACGAGTGACCTGTTTGTGCTGAACTATCACAACCAAAGGATGTTCCGTTACATTAATGAAATCTGTGTTTAAAATGTGTGTTCATTCGTGTAATCAAACAAACAGATTACAGGCTTACCTTTCCGTGTTTCAAATTACCTTCCCAATACCCAACGTATTTAGAACCATTGGGGTAGTGAAATGTTCCCAGACCACTTCGCTTCCCATTTTCCCACTGGCCATCATAGACGTTTGGGAGAGAGTACTGGGTTGTGCGAACTCGGAGTATGTGCCAGGCATGGCATCCCAGCCCGTGCTGATTTTGAATAAAGGCAACGAAGTAGACGCCACAGGACTTGACACAAATTGGGTTGGATGAACGTTCGAAAGATTACGCTTACGTTGACTGAATGCATGATAAATGTTGTAGGTCGTTTAGTAAACGAGATGTCAATGTTGGTGGTTTGATGGAAGAACGCTGTACGAACCCATGTAATAGTGTCTGAAGCTATACAGTTTATCATCCGGTAAGAGGAACTGATATTCGTGAATTCTCGTGATAGAATCCAGATATAGTCGAATCTTATGCTGGACTCCAATCGGACTCGCTGCTCAAGCCACACACACCCAGTCTGTTATGATTCCGAAGGAATGTGGACAGGTAGTTCACCGTTCTGGGATTGTGTGCCACAAATGTCTAAAAGGTTCCTCTGATGACAATTCACCCAAAGCCGTCGTCCACTGCGGGGGAAATAAAACTTTACGAAAGAATGCTTACAACTTGGACTGATGTATACAGACTGCACTGAGTGAAACAAGCTGAAAGTTATATTGGCAATGTTAACCAGATTTCGACCCACCGGGGTTTTTGTGATCTCGTCGTCCTTTGACTACCGGAGTTATTTTCCAACCTCTAGTGGCTTTTATGACAAATGTGGTGTGATGATGGTCCGAGTTCTCGGCCAAACTACTGCAGTAACTTCAATTTTGCCGCGTGACAAATATTTCACATACTACGTATTCTTCCAAAATACGTTCTGATTAACCGGGCTGCTCAGATGGTCCTTTCACCTGATACAAACTAACTTGTGAAGTAGGTGGCTATCACTCAAACAGGTCTATTCACATCCGTGTCACAAGCAAATCTAACTTCTGAATCACAGGGCAGGATTGTTCCCGTTGTTCAGCAACAACCAACTAGCTTTCCAAAACCATAAACTCTTTATTCACTAAGATGGAATCAGCCTTCCCTATTTTTGGTGATGCTGACTCCGCAAAATTACAAACCGTCAGAATGATACCCCTGAAGTAAATAATGCAATCTATAATCTCAAAATGGTCACCTGTACCATGAATGACAGGAATGAGCCCACATTGTTCTTTGGGGTGGGAAGCACACTCTTGAAAGTTAAGACGTAATCCTGCAAAGTACATATGTAGTTAGCAAAAAGAATTGAAATAAATGCCATGACTTGTAGTTCACGTAGTTCAGTTCGCGACTGAAAGATAATTCCACATATAGACGATGTTATTCCACAAGCTATTTTTTGAATGTCGTTCCTGGCTACTTTGGAAGAGTCACCGTTGAAAGTGCTAAACACTGGAGACCTGCGTCCATAACCTATCAGCCTGATGAGAGAAGAAGCGTGTAACCCCCTACTTTTCTGAAGGTCCAAGTTTCATGTATAGTAGCCCCAGAGTAGTCTGAGAGCAACCCAAGTAAAAACTTATTTCAGGTTTAAAAAAACCCACAGACATTGATTGTCAAGAAAATTTGTTACATGACAAAACGGCTAAAACGGCTTACGAACTTTAGTAAAACCCCTCGCTGCGACCAATTTGTCATTCTTATATCCATGTACCTACTTTGTGCATCACTGTCAGAGGCAAAAACATATGATTACAGTTCGAACTGATACCAATGAAAATGACAGTGTTGGTGATTAGTATTTTTATTATTGTTATTACTACTAAAATCAGGCCTGCTTTCACTAGAGTGTCTTTCTATCGGCCTGATAAAAAATCCATACTAATCTTACAGTTCAGGATGGTTGCACATAATGGTTCTTTGAAATTTAAGTACGTGCCAGATGCATGTTGAATTGGGCTACACTAATCGATTACCTGTTTGCCATCAACCCACGTTCCTGTGTAAATCTCGTCTCGATCAGTCCAATGTAATGTGCCATCGCCGGAGCGCTTTCCAGCCTGCCAAAAACCTTCGTATGTCGCTCCTTTTGGGTACCTGTATACCCCGTACCCGTTTCGCATACCTTGAAACCATTCACCTTCATAAAAACTGGAACCACATGCATTGTACTCCAATCGACCCTACGTTATGAAGAACGAGAGATAAGAATCTTTCTGATTATTGGGAATGATGATCGAATTGTTGGATAAGGTTGACAGTTCAAATATTCCAGTGTTTACTGAGTTCAGTATTTAGATTATAAACGTTTATTTTCTATGAGTGGATGACAAGATTAGCGAGAAGGCTTCTGAACGTAAAGGTTTAAGTGATCAAATTACTACGCTTAAATACCTTAATACTGATGCTACCACCAGGTTTGGTTGTGAAACGCCTGCCATCAAGATTCCAAGGCCGGCGAACAACCAGTTAGCTAAAACAAAAACAATACTACAATAAAAAATCTATACGACATGAAATTTAAAGCACCGTATCGCTTCGTGTGACTTCTAACTATGAAACCAGACTGACAAGTTGCGGTCTATCGCATGGCCCTAGTTTGTTCAGAACACGGTCGCAAGGGTTTTCAGACGGAAAATTTAAGTGGATAATCTATAGCTGTCACCGTTTTTTGTATACGGTGACGTCAGCGAGTTTGAAACTCTTTCCAGCTCCTTCAGATCTGTATAACACTATTACTTTTCTCACCGCTTTACTCGGTAGTTCTGGCCATTCAGTGGTTTAGGCTTCCCTCACGATGAGATGCGTCAAAAAATTTTCATTTACTACAAGGATAATGGAGTTAGGCGTCGACGATCATTCTGGTGAACCACACTAATCCTATAGAAATGACGTCCACATCTGATTTAGGCTTTCCTTTTACACAATTTTGGCCAATAGAATCAATTGATCACTCACCTAAACTTGTGCTTCGTTGCTTGCAATCTTTTGAAGATAGTTTCTACTCTTACTGGGAGGTTTCACTTTCTATACTCTCGAAGATTTTTGTGCGAGAAGGAAAAAGCTAACAAACCGAAGGATCATTGAGGACATTTACTTCGAAGTTTATCAGATTTGCATTAAGTCGTTCAAACTCGCTTTACATTAAGTTATCACCAGGTTGCCATTTCTGTCGCAAGATCTCAAAAACCGTAAGCAGGCTTACTAAATAAAACCTACCAGCTATAACCAGTCTCATTGAAATTCTAACCAAACAACTAATATTTCTCTCTCAACCCCCTGGAACTTCTCTCGTTTCGCTGATTTCTATCCACTGAGTCACGGCCCATCATCATCATCATCATAGCAGCCATGAGCCTGAACAAAAGGTGCTGTGGCTCGGGCCGCCGCTTACCTCAACAGTGACGTGGAATATCCTAGAAGAAAACGTTACTAAGAAGGTTGAAAATTATTGAGAAAAGACTAAGAGGAAGAAGCGGAAATGGAATGGATACAGGTACGCCATTGACTGCGACACATCGCCATCTCGGATAGCGTCTCTAACTAGCGGCTTGAGTGATCATCAGGACTCCATCCAGGCAGGCGACACCTACCCACTTTGTTCAGTGGAGCAGTCAGGGTATTCACATTTCGTGACCGCGTTGTTGCTTGATCACAATGTGGTTTCACCCAACTGCTGGTGGGCTCCATGTATAATGCCCGGTACGATAAACCCCCAGCTGGCATACGGAGCACGTGACCTAACCATCGCAGACTGTGCGCCGTGATTAGTTGACTAATTGATCGTGCATCCCGAGCGTTCCGGAATGCACGCCGGCGAACGGCCAAATTGCTCACACAATCAGTCCACCGAATGTGGATTAAGTAGAGGGGACAATGATGGTTAAACACGGCAGGTCTGTTGATATATTCCTTGCGAACAGGTCACGTTTCTGAACCATAGAGCAAAATGGAACGCACACAAGCATTATATACCCTTTCTTTCAGAGACAACCGAACGTCTTTTCGACGTCACGGATGACGCAGCATTGCAAAGGCAACTCATGCTTTTACTATCCTCGATTGTATTTCATCAGCAATATTACAGGCTGACGAAATAGTGCTACTCAAATATGTGAAACTGTCCACTGTCTCAAGTGGATTACCTGCAATGAAGAAAGTAGGAGTGGAAATACCCCAGTCTTGAAGCAATATTTTACACTTTGAAGGTGCAAAGCGCATTCCATACAAACCAGCTAGGTCACTAACCTTGGCCAACATGGTCTGCATGTTTTCGGCAGAGGGGCTAAATAAGATAATGTCGTCTGCGTACTCCAAATCGGTCAACCTATCGCCAGGAAGAAGCTCAACACTAAGCCCACTGGATTCAAAGTTACGGCTCAGTCATTTTTGAAGAACTACTTAAGTCGGAATACAGCGCACTAAACGAACCTTACATTTGACTGCCAGTGGAGCTTAAGTAAGTTGCGAAGTAGTCATTCTTTTATCCAACCGGTATGTCGTAACTAGCTAACTTGTTGACTGCTGAAAGACAGCACGACTCACAACAGTATCCGCAAAGGAACAACTGGCTTTTGTCCCTGATGACAGGCAAGTATGTCTCACTGAAAGCTGTTCAAGAATTAGTTTTGTCTCCAGCGGATGACTAAGTGAACAGTAAACATTCTAAGCAAATTCACTTTCATTCGACAATCAGCACCGTTGAAGTTCTGTCTTCTCTAAGCGCATTCTTTCATCGCTTGATGGAAAATACAGAGCTGTTTGCGTATGTTTGTTGGACTACCGTAATACATTTGAGCGCGGTTATGAAGAGACCATACTTCAAGTGCTAAATAAATATGGTATTCATTTATCAGATATCACACTTTTGAGTGACCATTTTCCCGATCATATTCAGGTTTCAAACTTCGTAGGTTGTCTTATTACCGCCTAATAATGGCTCCGGTGCATTCCAGAACGAAATTCTTTACCGGTTCATCCCATTCAGACCTGTATATTTGGCGTCACTCCATGATTACTATTTTTATTCACGAATTAAACACATGGACTGATATCAGACGCCAAAGATCCGTCTTTATCTCTTCATCCCGTCTTATTTAACCGTTTATCTCGCATTTTAAACAAATCACTACCTCCTAGTCACTTAGTTAACAGTGCACGTGTATCATTCTGAGGGTTTATGGACAACTACCTCGGAAGTTGATCACTTCTAGTAGTGTCCGCCGGGGTTGTCCCATCTTCCCCTATTTGTGTTGGATGACAATCTGGAAAGTGCACTTGAAAAATCCAATAAGGTCGATATTGAATTTCTTCCTGACCTTGGGTTCACCAACATGGAGGATGCCAGGGAAATTGTCTTGCTTAGCACCTCTGCCGAACAGGCGTAGACCAAGATAAACAAGATGATTGGTGACTGAATGGAATGAGCCATACAACTTTGAGGTGTTTTTTAAAGACTGAGTCGGTCCCACTCCTACATTCTTCATTTCAGGTGATCTGCTTGAGACTGTGGACAGTTTCGTATAATTGGACAACACTATCTCGTCGACTTGTAACATTGGTGATGAGATATCATCATAGATACCAAAGACCCGAGTTGCCTTTGCCAGCCTGTGTCATCTGTGGCGTCGAAATGACGTTCGGTTGTCGCTAAAAGGAAAGGTATATAATGCTTGTGTACGTACTGCTTTGCTCCATGGTTCGGAAACCTGGCCTGTTCGTAATGAAGATGTCAAGAAACTTGCCATGTTTTAGCATCCTTGTCACAGCCAGTTAGCTCATATCAAGTAGACTGATCGCGTGAGAAGGATGGCTGTTTACCGACGCATATTCCGGAACGCTGTGGATGCACGATCAACTGGTGAACCAGTCACGCTGTGCAGACTGCAACAGTTGGGTTGCGAACTACGTAATACAGGCTGAGCATCTACTGTACCTCATACTGAGATCACCAACAATTCAGTAAAACCACATGGTCGTCAAACAAAATGTGGTCACGAATTACAATGGTTCTGACTATCCTGTTGAATAAAATGGGTAGGTGTCGATTGTCTGATTGGTGTCCTCATGACCCCTTAAATCTCCGAGGCGACAATGCACTGCCGTCAACGGTGTACCTGCATTCTTGCTCTTTTGCTTGGTATTCATTTATTATTTTGAACTACTTTAGTAACGTTTTTTCTTCTTCTAGAATGTTCTACGCCGTTGTTGCGGTTGGCGGCGGCTCAGATCACAGTATCTTCTGGTCATGCTCATTGTCATTCTCAGTAGAAGAATCAACTTATGAAAAACTTGCTGGCGGATGACCATTTTGATAAGCAAACAGTCACTTACCAATTGAGTTTGTTTTTATCAGCTACCTAGGAGTTACCATGATTGATTACAAATCACGATTTTCCGCACACTTAGGTTTTCGTTCCAGTCAGAAACCAGTCTTCTTACATTCAATGTTTAAAGTAGATCTCTCATTTCTACGTCAATTGGTCAGTTCATTTATTAGTGCATTTGTGCTCATCAACGGGCGCAATAGTTACTGGTTACTTTTACTGGTTCGTTATCAAATGAACTTGCATTTTTGCCTAGATAATTCAAGTGCTGTGAGATTGCTCATCTAAATTTTCGTCGACAGTAACTGCGAGGCGCAATACAACCTACACAAAGTTAGCACCTAGAAGTCTTTCTGAAACAACTCACGCTCATTTAGGATCTCTAAATCTATCTCCTAATCTTTAACTAGATCCGGTAAGAGTTCTCATTCCCGCCCATCCGGTTTCACTCTGCGTTTTATTTCTCATTGAGCGTCACTTCCAAATAAACCCAACTTTCTTATTGCTGAGTTAACCAAAAAGCAGAATCAGTTGTTTGCCTCATACTACCACTTGTGAATGACGTTCAATGTATGCGACTATTACTCTTACTATTGTTATTATTACTACTGAAGTTCTATTCAACCACCTAGTACACATCCGATCCGATTTTTTTAAATTAAGCTAGCAGATGGATGTCAATGAAAAAGTTTTATTTTTATCAGAATTAAAGAAGAGTTATGTATGATTTTCTTACAGTAACAAGCGGTTCACAACAGCTCAAAATCTCCTTATTTCATTTATACTCAAATGGACAGATTTCATCAACATGAATTCGGTCAAACTACCAGTGAGCATGTTTTTAACAGACTAACCAATATAATTCAACGAGAGAAAAATAACCCTCACCTTTCCATGTTTTTTTCCGTTATTCCATTGACCGATGTACTTTAAACCAGATGGATGAAAGTATGTTCCTTGTCCATGTCTCATACCTCGGACAACTTCACCTTCGTAATAACTTACAAACGTTTTTTATTGAATTGGAAACCTACCTACCGTCTGGCCATTCTATCCGACCGGTTCCATTGATTTCGTTACTGGAAAAGTCTCCGGTATAGCAAACTCCATCATCGCTCCACGTGAACTTGCCTTTTCCATGCAATACGCCGTTGCGTAATTCACCCTTAGTTTGGCAGGGGGATAAGAAAATTTGAATAATACATCTGTTCTATTTGTCTTATACGAAGGTTTTAATCTAAATTAGTTTGTTTTCCGCAAGTTTATAAAGCAGACACTTGTAAGCGGGTGGGAACATTAAAGTTAAGATGTGGTGAACAACTTTTTCTGTAATTCCTCATCAAGACTGTACAATTACAAATACTGTTTAATGCTCGTTGATCACTAGGTTAATACTGAAGTTACATCTTGTTTTTTGAGCAAAAATGTCACTTGCAGAAATTTGATTAACTGTATCAAGCGGCCAATTTTATCACAGGGTATTTCCATTTTATAAGTTTGTGCATGCTCTTCATCCCGTACACACATTATAAAATGCTAAACTTTAGCGATTAGCAAAGGACTGAGACTGGAGAATGTTCACAAAATGTCGGTTTTGTCCTCGTGATATCCCCGAAGCATTAGTGACTTGTGACATTTGATGAAACTGAATAAGTTCACTGAATTATCGCCATTATGGGCACTGTGTTAACAATTGGATCGAATGATCTCCTGTCAGTGACTTTTGCTATCCGGACACATCTTAGAATACCAACTCTGCTTCACAAACCGTAACTTTTTGTGAGTGTTCAGTTTGGTTAGAAGCAGCAGTCTGGTAGGTAACGTGTAGCATGAGTTATGAGAAAAAGGTCATTCACACTGAGGCTTGTACCAGAGGACTGTTGTAAGCTTACCAACTGAAATATATATGACAATGGACACGTTTGGTTTAACATACAAGGGTTGCAAACCAGCAGTCTCGCGTTAGGGGTCAATGTGTATTTACTCAATGTTCTTTTCGTTTTCCCTTTACACGTTCACTTTTTATTTCGCGTTTTTGTTTGCTTCGGCTAGCTAATCATTTTTTGTGGTTAATTCGTGTTAACTATACTTCTATACACATATGTGTGGGTTTGGTATTCGTATCTGCTAAAGTCAGAGAGGCGAAAAAAGCTCTTAGATTTACGGATTTTGGAGAACTTGGAACACCATCTGCAAAGTTGTGTACACCCACTTTTTATGGTAGCATTAGTGAACCGTTGGTAAGGAATACTGGTTGTCGAACACTAGACAAGTAACCAGCTTATAGGGGAAATGTTATAGTTGTCAAACGAAGGAGATTTCAATTTAATGTTAATTCCATAAAGCATGAACTGTATAATCACTGGATGCTCGAGATTAAGGACTGATATCTGACTGCTGAAGGTTGCCTATTAAAAGTCACTAAATATCATGCCCGACACAAAGTATCACATTAAAAAAACAGGTCGCATCACAAAAGTTGTTGCGCACTAATTTTCTCATGTTGTAAAGGATAGTACGTTGTAACGTACCAGGTTTTCGAATAGCATACACAACGACCATATAACACAGTCACTTTGCACTCGCTCTGTCACACCAGGCCACTAGTTCTTTCCCAGATGAATGCGTGCACCATCATTATCGTCATCCTTCAGGAAAACACTACATCAATGGCTCGCGCTGATGGTTCACTGTGATACAGTTGTGAGGAGAAGAATGAACCCTAGTCAAGAATAACTTAGAAGGAAGAACGGAACGTAACTAAAAACATCCAGGTATATACTTAAAACTACCTACAGCGCATTACAATTAATAGTTCATCTGCCTTTACGATGAGGTCTACGTGGATGTAGCTGGTCGAACCCAACCCCTCATGGTATGGGAGAAAAATCCCAAATGTTTCGAGAACCTAATATGACTAGTACGAAGTGACCTTCCCGATAACCCAGCACTACCGGAAACCCGGTCATGAAATAGATCTATCAAACGCCTTCTGGGGGTCAGTATCTTACCATCAAGTCACTCGGCGTACCACTTGTCATGTTTAACACGTCTTCTGTATGCAGAAGAAAAAATACCATTTTTCGGGCTGAAGATCTTTGCAAGTGACTAGCTAGCAAGCGCATGGACTGATAGCTTGGTTCCTTTCTCTCCTCGTGTTGTTTTACCTCTGTTACGTGTGTCGCAATTGTGGAGAACATACCGAGTGTTACTATCTTTATGCAAAGTTAATCCTATGATCTGATTATCTACAGCACTTATTTTGTACATAGCTTCACGAATTCAACCAAAAGCTCGTGTTACCTAGGACCGAATCCTCACCATCACAACGGTCTAAGCCTGACCGGAAGGTACTGTTTCTCCGGCCGTTGCTCCCCTCATCATTTGCAAGGAATATCTCGGAGAAAGAAAACTTTATTAAATGACTAATGATCAATGAAAGAAGACCAAGCGGTATAACCAACCGACAAGCATCAGAAGTTCCCGTTCTCCTCACAGTGGTATTATTCATTCAAAACCGGATCAATTGCCCTTCAATCTCATAGTCACCTTCTTTGATTGGTTAAACTGATTTTCCATTAGTGTTAAGTAATCAAGGATATTGTTGACATAACGAGAACGTGCCCGTTTTCTCCATTTTTTTAGAAAATAGCCATCGGACCCGAGATCCTCTCTGGTTAGAGTTGACCACTAGTGCATGTCATAGCCAACTTGCTGATGTCGTGGCCACAGCCGAATTCTTTTCTCCCAACAGACTCAAGATATTAAATCAATTTGGGTAACGTGATATGTATGTGAAATTCGTGTAGCTTTACACTGACATGATTCAACGGTCGGACGCTTTGGTTCCGAAAACTGTGGTTAATCACCTTCTAGATTTTGCCCATTTAACAGCACTACCGCATATTCAACAACCCTTGTAAGTTCAGTTCCTTGATGAAGATTACTAATACTATATTTTGCCCTGTTTTGTTCATCAGGAAATAAAGGAAATTTTTCAGATAACTGAATAACTTTAACTCGATATCATCAGCAACTGCCTAAAAGCTCGTCTGCTAGCAGAATCCGCGACAAACAAAAAACGGGAGAAATGTGTTCAATGAGTTCACTGGCTGATGTCAAGGGAGTAGTAATTAAATTTTTTGTTCAAAAAAGTCGGGTCATAAATCGGGTGCCGTGGACGTGATTTGATTGTTTGACTACTCGGAATGGATCGCGCAGCTATCTCATGCTTTGTGGGAGGCAGCCGAATAAAAATTATTTGCAAGTTTTTTGCTGGCGAAACTGAAGTCAATTAACGTCAGACGGTTAGATTGTCGACTGTTTGCTACGTCAAGTTTGTTTGTTTTGGCACTTTCTTCGCAAATGAGAATAAGTTTTACTAAGCGCTAGATGTGAATCATTTTTTCTCATACGGAACGGAACAGTGAAGTCATTTCAGACAACAATAGTTCACCGCCAACTCTGAAAAGCACTGGAGAAAGAAGGTCCGGACCTGGGGCTTTATTACTTTTCAATAAGTTGAGCTCCAAAGTCACCTTAGTTTCGTACGAAGGGTAGTCTGGAATGCTATAACTAATTTCACCATGCATAACTGAATCAACTGGCTCATGTCAATTGTACCTTTTCTCGAAGTGCTCGCCTCATTAATCAAGTCACTGCAACAAGCTGAAAATTCCAGTCTCACTAGTATTTTGCCAACCGCCGGTTCAACCATGAATCAGAGAAAACAACGCCCGGTTACTCCTCGACACGAATGCTTTCTCTAAATCTTTGGCTTGTTTGGAGAGGTAAGCATCACGTTTCATACGTAAGCCCTTCGTTAGCGATTACAACAACTTATTTGAGCGTGCAAAAGTTTATACAGCCTACTTGTTTGAATTTTAAACGGTCTAAAACGGTCTAAAAAGCATTTGAGAAAGTAATAATTTTTACACGGTTGAGCAAATTTGGATATTGGAGTCAAAAATGTCCCACGAATGAATTTATCACTTGAACCCACTTCTAATTAAGGCAATACAAAAATCAGTAATTACGGTATTTATTTGTAGATGCAAGGGTAATAGACGGGCACAAAAATTTTAAACCACGTAAATATAGACTACAAAAACTACAGTTACGAAGATGGAGTGCAAGCGTAAAGAAACTGCGTAATCAACTTTCGAAGGATTTACATGAATTCGGCTTCTTTAATAAAACGTTAGATGAATAACATTAATAAATATGACGAGCATATTTTGAGCCACCTTAGCTCAGACATCAAAAGAGCGTGCCCATCTGACGTGTGAGCTAAGGTGGCCCATAATTTGCTTCATTGCAATGGTCGGATTCCATTTATGTACAGTGTTACACGGCCGTCGAAAGCAACTACAGATTATGTTCGTCTTCCAAGAGAAAGAACCATATATCACTAAAATAGATTGATTATAGGTGAATGCGCTCAGTGACTAGAAATCAACCTTGTTCAATCAGCATTGTTCTCACTTGATGTTCAGCAGTTCACATGTGATACTGGCTTCCACAAATCTTTACGTCATCCAAAGTATTTCGTACATGACTTTCTCATCCTTATATATCAAGTTAATTTCGCCTTATGTAGCCGAATAGAGTTGAAGCAGCCATCGTAACAACAAATACCTTACTGACGATAGTGGTGAGAGTAAGCATACACTAATGACTTTGACTCCACTAGGAAATCATTTGTCAAATAATGCCGGTCAAACGATAATTGGGCTTATATTGATTAACGGCAGAGACAACAGTGAAAAATAATGCCCATATTCTAACTTCAACACGGTTTAACAAGCGAAATCATTCAACACCCTATGTACGTTTAGACCTGTGTTATTTTTCAAGTTAAAACAGGCGCTCATACGAAACAAAGTGGCCATTACAACCACACGACTTTTGCACTTCAGTCCTGGAATTCAATTTGCATTTCACAAGATTTTCTATTAAATGACTTGATTACCCGACTAGTGCTCCTCAGCAATTTGTTAGTTGCTCACTTTTAAAATACTTGGAAAACAAATACGGAATATTACAGTTTACTACCAACATTTTCGAATCGCACATACTTGTGTTACTTGAATATTATTAGGTTGATTGAAATTTTATGTAGTGTTTGTACAGAATTTATATTTTGTAAATTTTATTGTTTTACGCACCGTTTACTACTCCTAAGATCACATTTACGTTTGATTTTCAAACCGTGTGAATCGAAAATACACAAGTTCCCGAAGGTCGCGAGTCGCGCGTTCTTTATTCTCTCCGTGTTGTCTTTGTGTAGATTGTTTGGGAGTCAAAGGCTAACAGAATCAACTATCCATTTCACAGAATTTCTGGAATTATCTGCCTTCGCAATTACCCTTGCTGTGGGCTTTAAACCTGTTTGACGCAGCACGACGGATCAAATTCATTGCAAGTATCTCCATTCACTCTAGTGGAACTCCAAACCAGTGCATCTTCCCGAATAACCGTGGGTCAGTTTCGTTTGTTTTCATCATACTTTTGTTTCTCATTCGTACCTAAGCTGCATGCAGTGTTTAGCTGGAGTTCTAGTCCTATCGCGGCAAGAAAATATACTACCGACGAGCTTTTACAAGGCTGAAATGCGTGTGCAGTGCTTCTTTTTGAGAGGGGCAGACTGTAGAGTTTTTGGGAGTATGATGGCTGTGGTTAGCTACGGGTGATGCTCAGCCTACATAAAAGTACGCTGGTCCATCCCATACCAAAAAGCTACCAACAGACCTGCTCGATTGGTCAGATTGCAGTAATCACCGGTTTTTTATTCGATTATCTCGAAGACAGTAATAGTGGTTAGATACTGGATGCTTCAAACGCCTGTGTTTGATGGAAACGGATTGTTCTGCTGTCTTCCTAAGCGAATAACTCAAACAGTATGACATATCTATGAGGTACTCAGAGAAGTTTGTTAACCACAAGCCACTTTTCAGTTACGCCCTTAGAATGTTTCACACGTTCTATCACTGTCGGTTAGTATTTCGTAAATAACCAGTGATACCATAAACATAACTTTAATTGACATAATACGCAATAACACAATCTGTTGATCTTCTAAGTTCTCCTTTGTTTGTCGCTTTCGCGACTTTTGAATGTATATCACTTTCCTCTTAATATGCCTAACGTCATTAATACAAAAATCAAGTTTACATCATCCTCTACTTTTTGAATTATAGTCTGATGGGCTGTCTTCCAGCAGTTATTTAGCTTCATTCAGTACTTAGACCTATATCACGTGCTCACGACTTTTTAGTCGGGATACAACCTGAATGGGTTTCTTCGCAGTAAGTTAGCTATTACAGACTCATCAAACATGGTCCGCTACAGTATATGACTTGTTAAAACCCCAAATGAACACTCTGGTTTGAGTCAGCCATATCAAGCTGTAACCACACCCGTTGTTCACACTCACAATTGCACAGCTTGCGGATATAAAAACATAGTTTGATCCTCATAAATCTGAAGAGCCAAGGTATAGGCTTTTTCGTCGTCTATGATGTCCTGCTGACCGATTTCACACAGCTTTTTTATCATCTTTCGGTTACCAAACTTCAAAGTAGTGATAACAACTATCCGTAATTTTGTGCAATAAATTAGACACTTCGACTGCTGACCCTGTTGCTTTGATTTTTGACACAATCTGACCCCTTTTACGTCTTCACATCCGGTGCACTAAGAACAATCGTGGGCATTTATATATAGTTGTTTCACAATGATATTAACTTTTTACACTCACTGTCAAAACGAAGCATGCAAAAGAACGTCAGAACCTAAATACAATTTTGCTAAGATTATGAACAAGCTAAGTATCACTGTTACGTGCCGTCTCCGGTTGGCAAATAATGATCTACCACCAACTGGCTTGCGCATGTACATTTCAACATCGGGGGTCTTTCGTCGCCCTCCAATAACAAGATTTATATCTCAGCAATAGTTGACCACTTCGCGCGGTGACCGGAACTTGATTATGTTCCTGATGTACGCCTCAAGACCGTGACGAGCGTTTTGTCGGAGCACCTATGAACATCTCACTGTTCCACGAGCACGGTGACCACAAATCGTAGGCCATATTTCAAGAGGGAATATTTCGCAGAAATAACAATTTTCATGGACGCCACCCTACACTTACCAGCGCGTCAGAATCGGGTACAAAACGGATAGGTTGAATGTTTCGGTCGACATTTAAGAGTAAAACTAATCGAAATAAGTGAAATCCGCTGGATGGAAGACCTACCAATCATTTTGCATTGCATCCTCGCAGCCATCAAGCTTGACCCGCATGTTTCAAGCGTCGCACTACTTCACAGCCAACCACAACGGTTACATGGAGACCAGTTCTGTCCTGCCACTGATACTGCGCATTCCACTCTAAACAACTCACTCAACACGCACGTGACCGTCATATAACAAAGCAACAAGGTGTTTGCCCTTTAACACTTCCACGATTGCACTTGTTCACTCGTGTGAAGGGTTCACGATACTCCATCAGAAGTACTACTCCTATAGATTAGAGCTTCAAAGTACTAGGAACACAGTTAACATCTTGAAACACTGTGTTCCCTTTAATAACTTCATAAGTGCAGTAAGAAGACATATGTTGCGATATGTTAACATTTCGTTTACTCTCATCAGTCGCAATCGTAAAACATGTGAGTTATATATGACACACAAATAGAGATAGACAGGGTACGGACACGCATACAGTCACACCACACACTATGTTCTCACCACCACGGCAACCCCATGGGTTGTTTCAATCACTTTTGTGCACAAAGCACCGGCTTGTGAGTTCTAATCAACATGGCTTCGCTAAAGGCCAGTAGCTTCGGGTTCTTTTGATGTAACAATATTTTGGACGATCTAATTGGGTCAATCTGGTGACCTGTTATCATGAGACGTCTGGCTATCGATGATGCGGGGCTTCGAGTAACTGATTCACCGGTTTCAGATTGTGTCATGAGTTGTTTCAATCAGTTCGGGACGTGTTCTGCCATTCGTTGAAATAGCTGTCGGTCTGTACTGTCTATGTAAATGTCACCGCAACTGCAAGTGAACTGATAAACAACGTGAGAGACAAATTGGTTAGACAAACTGCGTTCGTGACTGTGTAGAACGGGTCCTTTGGTGGTTTGAACCAGACGTAATTGGGCGGCTGCGTAAGTACGGGATAAAGCACATTGCAATTTGTGCTTTATAGCATTTGCCAGATGATCACCTTTGAATTGCAAAAATAAAAATATATCTTTCTTTTGAACGGTTTGCATTGGCTCGTTGCATTTTTTCATCCTACTATGAATGTCAATGAACTTTTCAGGATATCCGTTTGCCACCAAAGTGTTCCTCAGCATGTTTTCTTCTGTCTGCAGCCTGTCGGGGGTGCAAATATGTCTGGCCCTATGAAATAGGGTTTTTACAGTTAACATCGACCGTTCGACGCCCACCTACTTCAGTAGGCCTGACAATCCTCCTAACTTCATTCCACAACCAGCTGTCCGGACACTAACCGAGTCTGATGTGCTACAGTCTATTACGACAAATACATATTGCTGCTTCACCTCCTATCCTGACACCTTATACAAAGCTCTCAAGCAGTAAGATGTACAGGCTTGACCGCCTCATTGTAGTCTATTGTCTTTGGTACATCAAGTTTTGGTCCACCACCAGTAACAACAAAAAATAGCGCAACGCCTTATGGAACAACTAGAAAAGTTGCAGACTTTTCGGAAGCGCCAAAATATCAAAAACGTTTTCTAAACGCCAGAAATGCCACTTTCCGTTTTGTGTTTTTCTAGATAAGCTTGATATTCATTAACATGCTTAATCTGTTTGAGTTTTGCATCGTGTGTCCGTTCGTTCACCTGTCCAAACGTAAGTCAACCTTGCAACACGTAGTCAGCTCGTACAACTTGTGTATTCCGTACTCGCTGGATCAAATTAAGCGAAATTTTAAACAATTACCTCTTTGTTTTGTCACTTTAAGGATAGATACCCAAGTAGACGTTTACTAAGAATTACTGACATCAATGCATTGCTGCAACAACCGCAAACCGAACGCATATCAGCTGGTTCGGTATGAACCGGACATGGCTACAAGTGAATGGCCCCAGTTTTCCCCGCTTAGATAGAGAAATTACATTCTGTTTACCCTTCTGATATGAATTAGTGTAATTAATTAAGGATATCCCTGACCTACCTGCTGCATGATATGCAGAATACTTCCAAGAAGGCTAGGTCACACTATGCATAAGACTGTATGGACATGTGTTTTTCGTCCAATGGATCAGGTAATTGTATGCACATTTGTTGGGTTGTACGTACCCGTGGTTCCACAAACCTTTTCGGCTTGCTTGCGAGCTTTATAACGAGATCGTACGTCCCTCTGATTAGTCTCTCCGGTTGATGCCACTTACTTATATGCGTGTATTTTTTACAAAATATGCGTACGGTCTCCTCTACTTTCGTGTTTCTATTTTATGTCTGGTTTGTTCAGAAATACTTGGGAGTTATGCACTAAACCAATGGTTGTGCTTGTAAACTTTCATTGAACCTGCACAACGTTCATAAGTGGCCCAGTACGGATACCTACACGTGCCACCATAAAAACCATGCATTGAAATGCATTGGATTAACACGGGGAATATTAGCCACTACTCACTTCGAAAAATATGAGGGTTGGTGGATACATTCTATTTCTCTTTTGAACAAACCTATCATTTATTACAGGCTGATTTCCAACTGACTTGCGGTTAGAGCCGCATCGACTATGAAAAAACTGTGTTTCTACAAGTGTAGACAAAAAATCACATGGTCTGCAATGAGTCATTCAACGCATTCACTCAAAAACCATACCTATTGCTCATGAGTGTTGAAAGTGAATCACTAATTCATACGCTGCACTGTTCAATCAAGCTTCAAGGCAGTTTTTAATACTCCGAGAGCTACATACGATTTTTGAAACTGATCTTGGCAGCTTCAGAAAAGGCATAGCATTACAGAAATAAATTCAGATATAGTCAAACATGCGTAGATATGTTGGACTGCAGTCTATATTCCAAACAGTGATTTGCTGGATTACTGTAATTGAGACATTCGTTTTGGTCTTGAAGAAGGGTTCGGAATTTCAGACTCTGAGAGAGTTTTGCTACGCCAACAAGCCATCAAGCAACATGTAACCGCATGCTTTGGATGAAATACGGCTGGCCGTTGGTGAGAAGAATAGAACTATATGTAAAAATATCACTTTTGCTTCAAATATATAACGAAAAAACCACCAACGAAGGGTACCCAGTTTAGTAAAGACTTGTAGTGACCAAAAATCGTGTGGCGAATGTTGATCACTATCGAGGCCATTACCATTGGACTACGTAATCCAATCTTATATGGGCAGAAACACTTAGTTTTGTTGCTACAACTGCCTTGGTCTTTTGCGGACTCACCCGACTGATATATATACAGCTAACACCCAGTCAGCGTCTAATGTAGTGACCCAATTCGTTGTTGTTAACTATGTTAGAGCGAAGAGTGCTATTTGTACTCTTTTCGTTTCCTACTTTTGTGTATACTTAAACATTTGTCTGAACAAGTAGAGATGTCGATAACGACTCCGCGAACTCGAACGTACGACCCCACTACGTGCACGCTTGTCGCTCCGCTCCGTTATCGTTTTGTATTTGTATCTGTTAATTCTCGCGTCGATCTCGTAAGCCAACAATATACTCTTTGTCTACCCGTTGTATTATTCTCGAACGGTTGTCTACGGTTCGCAAAATTGAAATAGTGTGAATTTTGATTAATACCAAACTTCACCTGTAATCGTTCTCAGTTTTATTTTGATTTATGACTACAGCGGCCTGACGAATGTTTATTGAAAACCACACTTCGTGGATCGGTAAATAAAACAACTTTAACATTCATGGCTATCTGCTTCAGTGGCTACACTCCTACATCATCAATCGCTTCCACCGTGTTCAGGTCAACTTCTACCTCTATGGCTCCCGATGAAGCGTTATCGTTGTTTTCTAAAACTCGATCATCGGAACTCTTCTCTCTAATCGATATAAAGGATATGACTACCTAATCTTCTTCCCTCGTTGTTATTTGTAAGTGACGTGAAACTCCAGTGCAGTGTCAAAATTCCCGAATGTTCCGCCCCTCAGTAAACTGACCTTAACAATCTACTTTTCTGATGTAAGATCAGTTATCTTGACTTCGACGTAGAGATGTGCAAGGTATTACACATTTCGCAGCTTGCTAAGGTCACCTACTATTTCGGCGGTACATTCGCTACATTACTGTTCTAGCTCCTCGAACGCAGCTGCTAATGCCAAGAAATCCAGCAACTCTTTGGAAAGTTTTATTCCACAAGCCTCACGTTTCCATACAACAGGTTTGTTTGATTTCATTCTGAAACTGGCACTGCTATCTGGCATCCTTATCTCCATGACGACAAGGCCCCACTTAAGGACGTCCAAGAAAGAGCTACAAAGGCTATCATAGGGGTGCATATGAAATCCAATGAATGAAAACCCAATGATCTCAGCTTGTACTCGCTCGAGTTTCCAACACCGCGGGAGTGATTTGTTGTTGGCCCCATTAATCTGCGATTCCCCACTCATCCAAGTGGAGCTTTATTTATTATTTTGAAGAACACTGCACTGCAGGGTCATGCTGTCAACAAGGAGCTCCGGCGTAATCGATTAAAACATCGACGTCGCATTTCCCTTCTTGGAGTTCTTGAAGTTAATAATTCTGGCTGACAGTATGGTCCCTGTAAATTCCCAACCTATTTTATAGTTCGCTTGGGTTGCTTTTTCCTTCCACACTTCAGTAGCTGCATTTGCTACCCAAATTCGTCAACAACCAGGGTTGTTATTAAATGCATTCAATATATACATATAGGATTGTTGTACATGGTCCTTATGGGAATTCCCATATGCTTGAAAGTATGACGCCGTGTGCGTACCCAAAGGGACCATGTTCGTCAATCAGAAACGTTGAAATCTTCGGTACATACCGATGCACAGACGTGTATAGAAAAACCCAAGCAAAAGGTGTGACGGATGTAACACAATGTGGGCATAGACTTAAAGTACATGATCCATGATGATGTTCATGGAGCGTTCATCGTGTTTACTTGGGACCCATATGCATTGGCTCAAGACAGCTATAAATAGATTACTGTTTCACTCATTGTTCTCTTTCTAAAGACCCGTAAGACACTCCATAACGACACGAAGTGTAAGCGAGATACGTGGTAAAAGAACTGCGTAGCTTGTGAAAAAATACATCCAAAATACTGGACCTTATTAAAATGTAATGAAATGCGATGCACATTTTGAGTAGTGGAAATAAACTGGCTCATTATTATACTCCATACGTACTTATTTTGTGCTCGCAGTCGCATAAACGACCTCATACACAAGGATGTTCTTAAATACGCACATATACCCCGCGGGGTACATGGTCGCGACCATGTAGCTATAGCCAACCCTATAGTATGAAAACAAACTTCCCATCGAAACTCAGAAAATTAACTTAAATTAACACAATCCAAATTGGAAGGAATCCGAATGGTTTGTCATCGACATGCGCATCCTACCTTATATGAACAGTGATGATCATCATTATATAAGGCAAACACCGTTTCGTTCTCTTACTTTCTCACCTCATATAAATTGATATTTTGAAAACATAAGCTGTCGGTTTCGAAATACACGTTTCCGTCTTTTAAGATTGACCTGATATTTATGAATATTTCTGAAGAACATTTACCTTTTTATCAGAACCTCGTCAAGTCCAAATAAATTAACCAAATTATTAACACAGTCGTTTTCCCCCGAGATATTACAACCGCAGCTTGGTTCATGATCTTCTTTATGATCAATCAGTGGTATAATATTTTCTTCGTCATCTAATATTTCCAACACAGGAGCCGCCATTAATTCAAATGTGCAACGGCATTAATTATCATAGCGATTTGCAAATCAGAGTATTAAAAGCTCCGACGTCTTTGCTCGGACGAATATTTTCCAAAAATAATAAGCTCGAAATGCGAGCAAAAGTTGCTCTTATGTTGTATTTTTTCTTTGGGTTTACCCTCATGCAACGTTGACGGCACGTTGTGCATAAAGGTTGAACCTTTCCCAGCATTACGTTTCAAGCATTTTGTCTTGCGAACAACACCAGTTCATTCATTGAGAACTGGTCGTTGAAGTCCCACTCCATTCAATAATACTGGTTTCCGGCGTTCTTTGAAACAAGGCAAAGGTAACCCGAAATTTGTTTCAAATTTTCTCTTTGTCATTGCCTACCCAAATTTTTACCCTATTGGTGTTCTGCGCACCAAGAAATTACATATAAATTCTGTTAGTTGTTATAGAAGAACACGTTGATTTGTTACGAACTGATATATTTGGGTTGCATGGTTGTAGAATTTCCCTTATTTTTTGTTTACAAACGAGGCTTCACTTTATACAACTTTCTGCATCATCCTTGCATGTTGTTCAAATTGGTAAACAAGACCTTGTTGTATAATACAAAATTTATGAAACCCGGTCTGCTCTCCTTTTCGTTGCGCAGTCGTCTGACGACACTACACGGATCCTTTCACCTAAATTTTTAGCTCCGCTGTTCTATGAACATTGTCGCAGCTCTGATCGCGCTTCGGCAGTCAACGGTAACTCTGTACTATTTAACCATTTAACGTGCCTATTTGGTAGATTAGTATCCGAACAGATATTTGCTCGGTTTCACTAGTTCGTCGCTTTACGTTCTATACCTGTTGCTTATCGTCTTTTATAACGTTCACACTTGCCACTTTTGTTCACAAACTATAACACAGTTTCACGTACGAGAACCAACAGCATTGCTGGATCGGAGTTATCGAGCGTTTTTGGCCGACATGGCTTCGGTATGACTGTCCAGAACGGTATGCAGTGCTTGACATGTTCACACTAGTACCACACTAAGTGTACTGGTTTCAAGCAGAACCAGCACACTTTACCCACTTTTTTAAAAAAGCCATTCATCTACATGAACTGCCTTTTTCTTGAGGCTGGATTTCGTCCGAGGCTGTAGTGATCTCGTTGCTCGCCACCCCAGTGATCAGAAACAAGGCACACCTAAGTGTAGGCGCAAGACGCACGGCTTATGACTATGGTTGAAAGAACTCCGGTTGAAACACAAACGGCTCTATCTGACATGAAACCAGAATTGATCTCACTTAACAAGTATATTGCACTCGCCCTTCAAGGTGGGGCGGTTGCTTGTAAAGCGGTGGCTTTGTTTACAGTTCAAATTGCGGAGGCCACGGCAAACTTCAGAGACAAGGCACTCCGGGAGAGGGAGCTCCTTTTGTGGGGACGATTTCCTATTTCAACTTCTCCCGGTGAACACGCATGCTAGTTGCAGAACGTGATT
>JTDE01001463.1:145126-157325 GCA_014338405.1 Paragonimus skrjabini miyazakii | reverse complement strand
AAGTCGTTGGCTATGACATTATTAAACCGACCGGATACGTTGACACGGTGAGTTGTCCATTTCCGCCAGTCGTGCGGGTACTTCACCGTGTTTCTCATTTGCAGACTATCCGAACATGGTGCGTGGAGAGACAACTCCAGCTACCTATCGTACAGCATTGGACAAACCTACCCCCCTTTTCTCTCAAGAGTTTTAGTCTTTTACCTACTTTTGTTTTAGTCAAGCTATTCCATTTGTAACATCCGTCCCGGGGCTACAATCACAACTCGCTCCGTGCCCCGCTAGCTTGACGTGCCTTCTCTGTACTCTATTTTCCAGGGTCGATACTAATACACAAGGGTCAACGCGCTGAGTTCTTGCTTTTCATTGTCGATTGGTTTTCGATAGTGACAACAGACTGGGTATTAATCTGTTGGACCAGTTCCAACAGGCCGAGCTTCATGACCCTGACTGCCAGCAGATATGTACCTAATTGAGGACACGTCACTTAAGTTTTAGCCACATGTGTTAACTCACTATGCACGCAAAACACGCTGGCATGAATCCTAAACTAGGTGAACTTCTCAATAACCTCAAGTGGCTCCAAACCGATAACAAGAGCAAGGCTGAAAGCGAAACAGATAGGCGAAGCCAAAGTATCAGATAATGGACTACAATGTAGTTGGTAAACGACCAGTATGCAAATCAAATTCCATTCGACAGTCCTCTGGCTACAGATACAACGACACTCTAAGAAGGTTGTTTTCGGGTCAAGTAGTCGCAAACAATAAGCAATGCAAACGATTCCAAGCGGGCAAACTGGAAGCCAACAAAACACCAACATGCCCAGATGTCTAGTAAAACCAGAAAGACATGACAAGGCGCCACCTCCATGCCACATAGGCCAGGTCAAATGCACAAAATTCATGTGTAATATAACTCTGACGGATAATTCTCTGTTACCGCTGATTGTCTCACCTCAGGTTCCCCACAATTTTCAACTTACTCTTCTTTCTCGTTCGAAAATACCCACATACGCTGAGAATAACAAAACAGCTAACAAGACTTGTCCTTCATGCTTGACCATCAGGCCAGTCACAACACGATAAACAAGAAAAATGTAATCAGAGTGGGGAAATCGGTGAACAAACTTCGGGCTGGGTTACGTGATCATTTTTCAAACCGAGGCTAATTTATCGCAAACCAGAGAACTTACAGCGTCTGTACGAATTTTTTATGATCACAGAGGTTAGTGTTGCGCCATCAGATACCAACGGTCGCCGAAACGGACAAAAGTGGCAACAGAACACTAAATCGCATCTGAGTCGCACCCATATAACGAGGGTCGAATGGAAACGTATGCAGAATCGGGCTGCACGACTCGACTAATTCTCAGTGTTTATGTGGTAACTTCAGCCAGTTTCTTTCTTCAAAGAAACAGCTAGAAATACACATCTCTTATTCATAGAAAGCGTGTTAGGTTTCGGCCCGGATCGTTTCGTGAATACGTATCGAACGAACATTCGGTACGAATACTTGTAAAAGATCAATCCCACCTTTGTAAATATCATAGGTAGGGATTCTTGAGGCCCATTCTATCAGATATCGCATGAAGTTAGGTTTTTGATTAAACGGAACGAAATTAACCAAGTGAACGTACTGATCACTTCCAATCTGCTTTTTAAGTGTTCTTCACTTGGATAACTGCACAATACTTTTTCCTTCTGTCCGGTACTAAATCTGAAAACAAAGCTTGTTTACTATCTTGTCCGCGTTCGTTTTTTGGATCGCTTCACGATTTTATAACGGCAGTTTGCCCCTAGACTCGTATACACTATTGTTTTAACCCATAAAAATACAACACGCTGAGGCACCTCAACGAATGGAAATAAGTATGAAGTCAAAACCATCGCAATTTCTAACGAAAGAGTCACTTGCTACAAATGCTTATCATTTCTGACAGCACACCCGACTTCACGTAGGAATCCGGACAAGAAAAACAGCAACACGTCATGGGTCCGTGGAGTAGCGTCACAGTCAGCACATCTCCAAATCGTTGCTAGCCAACTGCTAAAGGATGCCACTTCCAGTCTAACCCACGTCAGATGAAAAGCTCTGTATGCCAGACGCTCGGCACGTATGTACAAAATGTATCCGTGATGCCTAAGAATGTAAAACGAGATCAGCAAGTTTACTCAGAAAACAACGGCAAACCACACCGTACCTTATGCAACCCCAACACCACAGACTGGGTGAACCATAACAATTTGTTCAAAGTTGATCACCCTCCAATGAGGTATCGTCCACGTCATTAGCAAAAAGCACTCCCGACAACCCGACCATGTGGTGTGCTACGCAGATGTCTTCTTATTCAAAAAGCTGTCCGCCATTCGCTATATGATTCAAACGATGACAACCGGAGTTAACGACGATTGCATTTTGGGCCACAAATATCTACGGGTGACTCCTGAATAGTACCAGAGCAAACAGAATTTTCACTCGTGACCAGGAAGTTTTGTGGGTTAGGCTAGTTCGTGGCAAACCAAATTCTACAGACGCAGGCGACTGTGACAAATACCGCCTGACGATTTACAATTTCTTACCGCTTGTCCTCAGGTATAACTCCTTGAGAAGGATGAATTTACAGCCAAAAGTACCACAACCGCTCAAAGATAATAAGTAGGCTTCCAGAAGACAACAACGCTTACACACATACGAGACCAATGTTCAGACTGCACGAAATATTACAAACACTGCTGATCCAAATCAGGTTAACATAACACATCACAGGCCCGAAATGTGAAGATCCACATAGTATACACTGGACGTTTACATCAGCTTCAGGAACTGTCATCAACATCAGTGATAGCAATAAGCGGTCAACAGTGATGGAAGACTTAATCCACAGAATCCGCCTATACGCGTACCTTAAACATCAGTGTACACGCCCACAAGCAACCTAGTTGCGAAGTAACAATGCGATGCCCGAAAAATAACGTAGTTGTAGGCCTCATTGTGTTGACTCGTTGATTGTCTCCAAGCCATATACACCAGCCAAACAACACTCAGCAGTGAAACTAACTATCCACCAACCGTTATTAACTGCCGTCAAATACCAGATAAAGACAAATGTTCATAACTTAGCAGTGGTCATTTACATTCTAGATGCAGTGTTGCTGCAGAGAGTGCAAGTACTGAGACTGGAGAAGCAGGCATAACCACATCTGCTACATCACTCGGCGAATCAGGCGTACATTGTTTAAGTCAATGGGAACTCGTCACCGTTACTCTGAGCACCGACACAGAATCCCCTAGGTCCTGTAATATGCCTACTGTTATTTTTGGACCTCGTAAACAATCACCCGGCAGTAAAGTGATTCGTCGGTCCTCATGTATGCAAGTGACGCGAAGGCACGGTAGGTTGTGCGATTCACTTAACGCAAATATCCTCTGAAAACGGGGTGTTACGTCTTGTCGACCAACGGATAATCAGCTGCCGCTTAACACTGCGAAAAAAAACCACACCTCGTAGTCCGGTTCTACAGACTACCCCCCCAAGGGACACTACGCTATCCACGGTTACCTCAAAGTGATGTCGGCACAATGACGACATACGACCTCGGCCTGAGTGCCAATACTTTCGTTTCAGTCAAAACGTCTGGCGACCAGTTGTTCGCAATGACCACGATAGTAGGAAACACTCCAAGAATGTTTACCCATTTCTTCAGCATGTGACTGAGACTACTGCAGAAAGTCAGTATCTAGGTATGCCTTTTACTTCAAGAAAACCATTATTTAAACTACTTATGAACAGACTACATAGAAAGTGGAAGGTCTGAACACCCTGTCATGGGAACGGAAATATCGACGCTGTTCTTGCCGGAGTACAATCGACAGAAGGATGTTCGGTCACATCAGAAGGATTTTCTTTCATCTTACTGATATATGAGTCTTCTGACAATCTGAACATGCCAGTGATACAACGTAAGAAAAAGTTTCGGCATTCGCGTCTGTTCCTCCTGGAATGCACTGCCACAGGCCGTGCTGGCACAGTCGTCAGATGGACTTGTGATGTTAGGTAAGTGGTCCCCACCGCGGTATTCTCTGTTCGCCGTTTACTCTTACCCTAGGATTACAGCACTCCTACTAACCCTCACTTTCACTACTGTTTTTACTAACAGAACTATCCCTACCGCTACCTTCACCAGCTTTTATTAACAAGATAGTATCTCAAATTAATCTTTTCTGTTGTAAATTCTCACTCCCAGTGCCAGTGAATTTTAATAGCAGTCGTATTATTCTGTCCATCTCACATTAAAACATCACCCCCAAGATATTCGACAGCTTAAAATGGCCATCATCCGACACTCCACTTCATGGCACCTCAACAATTTAGCAGTTCACACGACACCCTGCTGAAGATACGGACGGTACATAAAACCACAGGGAAAGATGAAAACGCGGCAGTCACACAAGCGTAACAACTGTGTTGCGAGAAACCAATGAAAACAAAACAGAAACACACGAATGAATCACGATGCATCAACACGCACAAGTCAGCGAACAAACGCACGATATGACGCTGTCTGACAAGTACGTCCATTTTTAGCACAAAACAGTTACGACATAGGGGTTATTCTATAAACAGGTCTCTACAAACGAATCGACTCAGTTTCGATATGGTTGGTATAACGCAGAAAATAACGGCATCAACCAACCATAACTGAAGAAGTGAAAGGCTATAAGGCCCAAGAACATTATTTTATTAAGCTTTAAGCAATCAGCTCGTATGGAAGAGGATGTACTGTCACAACTTTATTGTTCTTTGTTTTAACGATGTGGGCGGGACGCGGTTGCGCAGGCTGTCACAATCAACTATGAGCTGAAGTTCGAATTACCTGTCGCTTAAGTTCAATGTAAGTTTTGGAGATTTTTGCTTCTTTCCGCTTAAGGTCATTTTCCTTAACGCGGCGCAAAAAGTCTTCTCGACATTTACTAGGTTTAACGTGCTCAATGCGCACATTTATTCGTTTGGGAATTATCCGCTTCCTAGCCAAAAACAGGTAAGCGAATGATGAACTTACCCGACGCGCTTGTTGACAATTATCCCTAAGGCATGAGGAGTCACGTTGTATACACGACCGGTACGCCCATGATAACACTTGTGAGGCATGCCTTTTTGAACGCCACCATCGCCTTTAATGTCGACGATATCCCCGCGCTTGTACACCCGCATATAAACTGACGTGGGTAATGGACCATGCCTTTTAAAGGCCCGCGAGAACAAATGTCTTGTTCCCCGGCGATAACCCTTAGTGTTCGTCATCTCGCAACGTGCACCGACCAAGAACTTTAGATCACGCGCCGAGGGCAACCGCCGATAAAAACAAACTGACAGAAACAAATGCTGATGACGAAAAGGAAACGGGATAAGCGAAATCTTGATAACATTATTTTTTGAAAAAAACGTTGATTCGGGAATTGTTTTCATCAACTTAACACCATTTCTTTTCAAAGGTGTAGCGATCCTCGTTAGTGAGCAACTCAAATTTTGGTTGAAATTGTCGCACTCTCCTTGTGATTCTGTTACTATTGACATTTGGTGCGCTGGGTGTCAAGATTCATGCGGTTTCGGTCACCGTCTGATGTATTCATTTCAACAGTTATTACCCAAGTAGATAATTTGTTTGTTGTGTAATGGACAAATGGGCATGCGCTAAACCTTAACAATATAAAATTCCTTACTTGAAGAACAACCTAAACGTAGTCACTAAAGGTGTCCACCTGACGAAGGCAGTGGAGTTTGTAAATAAACCGCTTATTTTCAGCAATATTTGGACTTACGATAACTAGTGAGCTCTAGCCCAGTCTGGGTCAAATAACAGCAGCCAAGGGAACGAAGAAGAGAAGCGCAAGATGGGATACAGCTCACTCAGCATCACTCAACAGCGCGCCAGGCAAAAAGCGCGTGGAACTTTCGAGTGCGTTAAACAAGGTTCAGCCTCAACAACCTTGAAGAATGGAATAGAAGATGAGTCATAGGAAAGGGGCGAGCATTCACTTCGTGCAATTCTTTTCGCGGGTGACGGAGGTGACAATGGGTTCATATAAGGCATCCTATAGCGGGCGTACACAGAATCATACGTAAACAAGAGAACGAGCGGTAAAACACTGTTGCAGCCAGGATACTTATGGGTGCCACACGATCGATGGACACTACAGTCCTCACTATTTCCTCACTTTGCGTTTTGTCCCTGTAAATTATCGTTTTTTGTAACATCCACACTCGCACCTTTTTCAGAAACTATAACATAATGACAAGCACGAGATCCAGCGGCATAGTCGGATCGTAGGCATCGTGTGTTTGTGGCCAATTCGTCTGCCGCATGCCTGTCCAGAAAAGTATGTAGTGCCAAGCGTGCCTACACTGGTATTACTTTAAGTGAACCGACCTCAAAGAGAACCAGTACACTCTGCTCACTTTCTCAAACTGGCCATTTATTCGTATGAGCTGCTTTTTCGAGAAGGCTGCATTCCGTGCGGGACCGTACACGCCCTACTGCTCGCCAGCCCTAGTGAGTAGAAACAAGACAATTTTAAATGTACCCACGAGGAGCCTAAGAGCGTCTGTGCACCGTAGATCCCCGGGGTTGGAAGAACATTGGTAAACTGTTAGGGTGTCCATTTTTTCTGTTAAAAACCGCCTCCATCCTTGAGAAAACGAATAATCCAATCAGAATAAGCTGAACTGCCCCAAACGGTCAAGAGGTAATCCTTGTTAGACTTTTACCCGTCCTGGCCTACTGACAATAATTACTTGTTTTGGTAACTGTCCCTCTATTTTATGATTCGAGACTGATTTGGGTCGCTACACACCATATAGATTTTTTGTATTTCTTCGACTTGTCGCACACTTCTTGGGGTGGAACTAAGCTGTTCTTGCACGCGTCTTCTGCATTGTCTTGGGAGCAAATACGGAGACAGTCGCGGTATTTTTGGAACTGAGATTTTCAGTGTAAGGTATTACCGGAAAGCGAATTGGTTTTTGTCATATCCAGAACGAGTCAGCGTATACGTTCGTGGGTTTGCAGCAAAAACACAAAAAGTTTCATCCCATATGAATTCAGGATTGAGCTCACTGAATAATCACATTACGCCCATTCTTCAAGGTACTGCAGTTGCTCTTAAAGCCATATCATTTTTTACAGCTCAAAGGGAGGAATCCGCAATAAACTTGAGGGACGGGGCTCTCTGGGAGAGGAGGCTTGTTTTGTGGGGACGATTTCCGACCACATTAACTCCAGGTTACCAGGTCATAGTTGCATTGAGCCGCTCTTCCCCTCTAGATTTAACAAACTTGGTTTCACACGGGCATCAGCCTTCTTTGATTGTAACCATGAAAACTCTAAGATGGTGTTGCTGTCGCTGAATAAGGTGTAGGTGCGAAAGGCTTGAAAATCAACAAGACCTTGTCGCCACCTCTTTCGTCTACCAGGCAGATAAAGTCTAACAAGACCTCGAAGTGAGTTATGTAAGTGGCATTTACGGTGACTAGGGAAAGCTACTCCAATGGATGACCACTTTGGCAAGTGTCTGAAGTCAAATTTTAAGCAACATATTACAGTGATTCGTTGGTCCATCTGGACCCGTGAAATAGAGTTTTTCAACCATTCCCCCGAAAAGAAAATAAAGCGTAAGAATGAGGCCACTGCCGAGTCTGTGTTATTCGAGGAAGTAAAAATCCAGAATCTCGTGATTTTTTGACAGGCGAACTCAAACAGATTTTGCCCTTGTCTTACTTAAAAATATAACAGAAAACGCCGATTATTCTACGTTGATGACACAAACGGTGGAGTCAGATGCAGTCGGCCCTTTCAATTTACCACGTGATGTTACCTAAACTGCAGCATTTCAGTGTACAGTGAGCAAGCATTCACGAATTCCAGTGACCTTACATGTTTGAGCCCGAGAGCCCGAGTCACTCGGATTTAGTCCGTTCATCCGCCTTAAATTGAAGAACTTCCAGCAACCATTCATAAGTCACGCACTGCAGGTCCGTTACCTGCTAGTCGTCCGCCGAACGCGCTCAAAGTGCGTATGCCTTTGATCAAGGCGTTACAGATTAAACGCTCCGCGTACTGATAAGCAGCTCTATATAAACCCCATGGATCGCTTGTAGTGTTTACTTATTTGAACGGGAAAAGGTATGTTTTAGCCTTCTAGTAATAGCGAACACCTTTTTCTGCTGATATCTCGCGATGATTCACGGTAAAAAAAGGTTAGACGACCCCCAGATAACTCGATCGTTCTCCAGGTCGTTTTTAGTTGTGCCTACTAAGCTGAATGCGCGAAAGAAAACGGAGGCATTTTTGGACTTCCAATCTGACCGATGCGCACATCTATTTTCATCCAAGTGAAGACTCCGGTCCTCTGACTAGCGCTTGATATCGCCAAGGTCAATCTGTAGTGCACAAAAGTCGCTAGAATTGCAGATTTTCAAGCCAACAGTAATCAGTAGGCCTTTTCCGGGAATGCTGTATAAAAGGCCATCGATGACTGTGAAAGTCTAAAGTAACGATCACTGGTCCTCGGGTATCTATGCAAAAATCAAGGAAGGAGATGAGAATTCTGAACACAGTGCAGCTACCATATTTGTTGAAAAATACTTCCCGGAAATTTCGGATAGCCAAACGTTCTATTTGGCCTCTTTGTACATAGCTTCCTCCCAGTTTTACAATTTAACCGTACGTATACACATGAACATATTGCTTCGCTGGTTTGGAGCTAACTGCACAGCCTACATGTCATTAATCGTCAAGCTTAACTGGAAGTGAATACATTAAACGGTAATTATCCATTTTGAGGGATTCGGTTGAAGATCGTTCAAAAGACGAAAAGGTCGTTTTGATGCGAATCCTGGTTTTTAAATTGATTTGGAAATGATAAAATCGGATTTTCAGGCATAGTACGTGCAGTAAATCAATTGAAAGTAAGCAGCGTTAATAGAAAAATTAGAATACACCAAATAAGTGCCAAAACTATTGGCTTGGTGATTAAAAAGGGTTTTCACCACTTTGGCGTCCGTTATTGGCGTTAGCTCACTATTTCAAGTCTTATAAATGCGATCGTTGTGGTTTTCCAGATGAACTACGTAATCTTGTAGCCTGAGAGTGCTTCGTTTTGCGGCATTTTGAAGATGCAGTCGAAATGGATACATACCATTGTAGTGGACTAATCAACCAAATGATATAAGTTATCAAAGTATGGTAATATCACAAAAGAGCTATAACGGTAATGGATAGGCTCAAAAGGCGAGCGTACAAATCGAACGGAAGACGTATCAGTAAAATGGGACCGGCTCACTGGTGAGTCAAGGTCCGCTGGATTGAACAGACCACCGCGAGAGAGAAAGACAGCGCCAGAGATGAGACTCGTTAGATTACCGATAGATAATTCGACACGCGACGCGAGATGATGAACGTTGAGCGTCGATAGATCGGCTAGTACGCGGAGCTAAAACAATTTACCGTTCAATCACTTTACCAGCGCAAAAATCTGCATGAATAAAGAAGACAGAGATGATGCGCGGTAACTCCCGTTTGTTCGTGTAGACGATTCAATTTAAAGTGATTGTGATGGGTTCGGGCAAGTGTACAGATGAAAGTGAGGAACCGATACATACAAAATGTACAGAAATGAATTATGAAATATAGCTGTGAACTGTTGACACTACAATACTCCACCAGAGCGTTTGTCGGTTAAAAACACGATGAAGTAATGGCAGTGAAGAAAATTTTCAATCTGTCAGGTGATTCGGCCAGTGTACATACTGCTGTTCACGTGTGGCGCGTTTTCCAAGAGAACAATGGGATGAGCTGCAGGTTGATGTGATACTTTTGGATGTGGGGAGGGGTTTCCGTCAGGCAACATCTGGTCAGGTGGGTGAACATTCTCCTCTGTCGTAGGGGAACTGTTAACCGTGATGAATTGAGTACCCAATAACAAATAACAATCTCTCAACGTTAGTCAATGAGAAGGTTAAATCAAGAAGCTGGGATCTCTATTGGTGGGGTCGGTGTACAAGCCTAATTCAGTGGCGCTCGTTCAGACCGTGTCCTGTCCTGTTCAGCTGAGTTGTTCCGATCCGGGTCCAACCGCGTCACGCGTGCCTGTGTATTGACCGCACTGAATCACATCTTGTTGTAGCGTTCCAGTTGGCTGGGTATGCAGGTGGAGACCTTTTGCGCGTGCGTTCCGATGTCGAAGAAGGTTTTCGAGTCGATGGATGTGTGGGCGTGCATGCACAGGTTGGGACGGTGAGCGTCACTTCGACTTAGGTTTGTCATGTGATGGGCCGCGTGAGAAGGTGAGACGACGATTACACTGCATAGGATGGTTTTGGTCGGTCAATAGATACGGATTCACTTCTTCCGGACATGTCGATAATGAAGAACTTTTCGTCACGCTTACCTACCTTGAATGGACCGAGGTATCGAGGTTGTAAAAGTTTCTGGTGACATCTTGCCGTATAAACACAAATGTACATGTGAACAGATCTTGAAATTTCGCTCTCGGCGCCAATGATGACGGGTTGGCGTGAACTGAAGGTCGGACATTTGTTTCCGTAAACTTGAAATGTAACCCCTACTTGGGTCTGAATGAGTCGAGGAGTGAATCAATGCTTTTGTGAGGCGCAAGTTGGTGCCGTAAACTAATTCAGAGGTAGTGCGGCCGATGCCCTCTTAAATGGTAAACCGGATTCCGAGGAGAATGAGTGGCTGATGTTCGCGCCTCTTCGTTGCGTCCGACTACGCGGTTATCGAAGCTGTTAGTTGTCAGTGAAAACTCTCGACTAGACTAATAACGCAAGAATGGTATGCCTTCAATTTAGTGTATGAACAATCCAGTAACTGCGTGAAGTTGCGAAAAAGGGAGGACTGGAACTGAAAGTCTCGATCCGTAGTGATTGTAGATGGCTCACCAAAATTTGCGATCTAATATTCCAAGAAGGTTTTGGCGACTGTTTCCACTGAAACATCTCTAATAGGCACAGCTAAATGCCAACGGGTGAAACGGTCGATCGCGGTCAATATATACGTAAAATCGTTGGAGGGTGGTAGTGGGTCAACGATGTCAAGGTGTACATGGGAAAAACGGGTGCCTTGTTGACAGAATGTGCCAGGTGCGGCAACCGTATGTCTGTGCACCTTACTTCTTTGGCACTCTGTATGCTGTTGTGACCAGAGACGAACATCTTTGTTCATAGGGGGCCAAATAAAGCGCTGTGCAGTCAACTTTCCGGGGTAAGATAAACAGTAGAAATGATGAAAAGCAATACGTCGGTAAGAAAATGGGACAAAAGATCTAAGTTTACCCGTTGAAGTGTCGCACAGAATGTCACCAACTTGTGCCGAAAGAGGAATGGTGGACAATTTCAAGAACTTACAGATGGAAACGTTCTTCATGTCCTCACTGCACTGCTGAGCAGTAGCCATTTTTGATCAGTCAAAGGAAGGTGGCAGTTGAATTGAGTCAACACCAGGAAGTGATAATACATCAGCAAATATGTTAGCGTTACCATGTATATGTCGGCTGTCCGTGGTAAATTGGGAGATATAGTTTAGATGTCTGATTTCACGCAGGGATAAGCGATCGGATCCGGCGTGGAAAGTAAATGTCAAAGATTTGTGGTCGGTTTGCATGACATAACGTCGGCCTTCCAAAAGAGGCCGAAAGTAACGGATCGCCAGATAAATAGCGTGAATGCTAGCCGTAGAACGTGAGTTTCCGAACTGTCTTGTTCGGGAAAGTTATCTTCCTGGGATAAGTTGTTATAATCCCTTGGTAGCTGATGCAGAAATTAAAATCCTCGAAATATGCGTCATGGTCCATATTTGTTTGCTTTAACTGACTATTAATTAAAAACCACTTTCACGTAAGTGTTTTTCGAAAACTGGTATGTCTGCCGTTGTTGTGGTCGATTCCGTGTGTAAATGCTATTACAGGAACGATGAGGTTATTTTTAATGTACTTTTAAACTTTTGCCGTTTGTTTTTTTATATGACCACCAGTTGTTAAATTTTTATTAGTAGTAAATGGATTATACTGCTATTTTCAAGGCGATGTTTGAAGATTGCCAATTTTGCACCCTCTCACACTTTCAGGAGTGTCTTCAGAGGTACATTGGCGAGGTGGGCGTTATTTATGTTCGTGGGACGAG
>JTDE01001463.1:127603-140129 GCA_014338405.1 Paragonimus skrjabini miyazakii | reverse complement strand
CGGGCCGAGTAAAGCGCGAATCAACATCACCTGGAGCGACTATCCTGTTGATATAATTGCAGAAAGTAGGTCCCTTCATATATGCGTACACATATTTCCTGCAGATATCACTTGCGATAAACGACATGATGCTGAAGACTTCATGTGATATGCGGTTTTAATCATCCGGGAGAACACCAATAAAATATGAAAACCGAAGGATACCTACTGTGCTGGGAAGAAGTGGAGGCAGTATGTACATTTATCCACAAATATCAAATACATACTTCAAGATTCTATCCTCGTGTTTCTGTCCCTAGTGACTCCACTCGTCCATTTATGTGTTTTAGCACAGGTAACGGTTTGGCATAACTCGTAAGTTAGGACGAATGGACGGAGCAGTTATAAGTGTGTAAGCATTGGGTACAGTTCGGCATAACTCGTAAGTTAGGACAGACGGACGGAGCAGTTATAAGTGTGTAAGCATTGAGTACAGTTCGGTATAACTCGCAAGGTAGGATAGATGGACGGAGCAGTTATTGGCATATCACATATACTCATGCTAGAAGCTACCCCATTCAGTCCACTGAAACTATTATCAACGTCTAAGTATGCCGCATGTATTCATGCTAGTAGCTGCTCCGTCCAGTTCACTTTAGCTGTGGTCAACGCCTAATTAGTTGGTATGCATTCACACTAGTAGCTGATCCGTGTAGTCCACTTAAGCTATGATCAACGCCTGAGTATGTGGTATGCGGTCACACTGGTAGCTGCGCCGTCCAGTTCACTTTAGCAATGATCAACGTCTAAGTATGTCGCATGTATTCAACTTAGTAGTTGCTCCGTCCGATTCACTTAAGCTATGATCAACGCCCAGTTATGTAGTTTGCGTTCATACAAGTAACTTCCCCGTCCAGTTCACTTAAGCTATGATCAACGTTGATGAGCAGAAATCGGAATAATTCAAAACATACGTGTATTTAGACCGTTGGGGATAAGTTGTAATGATCTACTTCAGTTCCGGTCAAAAATGAGATGATATATTGGCAGCCGTCAGTGAAGTCTGTAGCCGGCGAAACCATAGACCACCAGTCATTGGAATCACTATCGTCCATGTTACGAAGATAGGAGGATTGTAGCTGAAGTGGTAGAAGTGGGAATCAATGTTTTCGTCGGATAAATAATGAATATCAAATTTGGTCATTATCTGTCAGATAAATGAGCACTGATTCGCGTACACGTGGCAAGCTATATTCAAGAATAGTCGACAGGCAATAAGCAAAACAATACGCACGTTGTTACTGATAGTGTGGGACGTGTTATCCGTGTTTACACTATACCGTAGGTAGAAACAATCAGGTGAAACCGTAGGCCCTTGTCCACTGGAACTACTCTAAAGGAATCAAGCTGAACATATAATTAGGGTGAATAATTAATCAGCGATCATGGCGGCATAGCTTTACTTAGGAATTACTGTGATATTTTGTGTGCAATGCAATGTAAACGCAACGTGGTCGAGGATTACTAATTCAATCATATCTACAAAACCACGCGGAATTGAGCGTTTCTGCCAAGCAGGTTATGTATTCTGCCACGGAAATTCCGACGGAAGCATTTTCAGGACGTACAATCGATGAGGAAAGCCAACATGATGCTTTTGTCGAAAAAAATGTCGACACATTTTTCCAACAAAAGTGCAACTATGGACAATTTATACGTATAACTGATTTTTCTCATTGCAACGCTTTTATTATACTCCATAAGATATGTATATTTGTCCCGCAACATACGTTTTAATATTTCATGAAAAATTTGAAAAATCTCTTCTCGCGCCTAAATGGCCCTTTTCAACTCGCTTCGGTCTTGAAGCACCATCCCGGCGAATTGCTGGGAGTGTTCTTTAACATCATTTTTTTAGAGGTTCACCTTGTTTCCATTCCAGCGTACATCATGATTCAATGGAAAAGTTAACAACAGTGGTACCAACGAGTGGTGAATCATGGTGAGTTGTCCTACGTTGAATCAGGTTATAGACGTCTCTTACGGTTGTAGTATTATAAAAAGCTTAGTACTCATGTTTCAACAACAGTTCGATTGTCGAAATTATAATCACGCTTCCTTGCTTAATCACGCCGAAATTTAAATAAAAGCATGTGTTTCCACATCTATGACGTCGATTTTCATTATATTTTACTTTCATATTTCCAAAATAACGTAGAATGCGACTCTGCGTTATTTTTCCATTAATCTCTATGCCATTAAACAACGGCACATTACTTGTTTACGTCTTCGGAAGATTGAAACAAAGAAATCTTTAGGGAACAGATTTTTAAGATTTTAGATTCCGCAACATATCACAAATTTTTAACGATTTTAATGGCTGCGAATTTTTTTTTAACTAAAAGATAACGGAGATATTCACGTTCAACCGATTATACTCAGCCATTCCATCCCATAGGACAAGGTTTGTGTCAGTGTTCTGCGTTAAAGAAGATGGTATGCAGATTCTCTCCTAGTAGTCACCTGGCACATTGGCAGATTCAGCGTCTGTACTGGTAAATCCTGGCGTATCATTCACATGGGGAACATTCGGTTTTGGGATGCGAATGGAAGACAAGAATTAGAGGCAAACCGACTTGCCATTAGTTATCCGACCGACATCTCATTTTTTCCAAGTTTGGAGAGGTATTCTTGTAAATATGTGGACAGTTTCACATATATGGGTAGCACTATCTCGTAAGCCTGTGATATTGCTGATGAGATACCAGCGAGGACGTTAAGGGCGCCAGCCGCCTTTGCCAAGCTGCGTCATCTGTGGGGTCGTAATGACGTCTGGTTATCGCTGAAAGGAAGGGTATAAAATGCCAGTGTGCGTTCCATTTCGTTTTATGGCTCGGATACGTGGCCTGTTCACAAGGAAGATATCAACAGGCTTGCTGTATTTGACCATCGCTGTCTCAGCCAATTGATCCCTATTAAGCGGACTGATCGCATGAGCAATGTGGCCGTTCGCCGATGCGTAGTCCGGATCGTTCGGGATGCGTGATCAATTGGTCAACTAACCACGGTACATGGTTTGCGATGATTGGGTCACGTATTCCGTGTGTCATCTGATCGTTCACCGTACCGCGCATTATATGCTGAGGCCACCAACAGTTGTGTGGAACCACATGGTGGTCAAGCAACAACGTGGTCACGAAATATAATGACCCTGACTGCTCCATTGAGCGAAGTGGGTAGGCGTTGTCTGCCTGGATGGGGTCCACGTTATCACTCCAACCGCTGGTTAGAGACGGTATCCGAGATGGCGATATGTCACGGTCAATGGCGTGCCTGCATCCATACCATTTATAGTTCTTCAACTTCGTCGTTTTAATAATGTTCAATCTCCTTAGTAGCGTTTTCTTTTGAGATATTTCACGTCTCTGTTGAGGTGAGCGGCGGCTCGAGCCACAGTACCTTTTGGCCATGCTCATCGCTGCTATGATGATGATGAGTTACGTTTTATCCCACGGTAGTGGGAAATTTTCTGTATTCTGGCCATCTTGTAATAACGGGTGTAGCTTAATTTGGACACCACTCAGTTTAGTGGACACTTTTTTGTTCTTCGAATGTTTGCGCCGTCATACCTTCTCAGGTTCAAGTGGCATTGGACTTGGGAAGAGGGCAATTTGAAAGATTTGTAACAATATCCAAAGAAACAATTCATTCACAACAAATGGTAAAAACACGATTAGACAGTTCTGCACCCCAGAAACCCCGCAGCGGACTGAGCGGAATGTTCATGTCGTTGCGTTAATGGTAGGTGGTTATAATAACGTCGAACAAGCTGGATCGAAGGACTTACATCGACCCTATAAATTTGATCTTATGCGGATCTTCTGTCGTTTACATATGTACTCTCAACTTCGGGAAAGTACTTTTAACAATCACAGTATTTTCGTGCACCAAATTTTACCTCATTTTTCTGTTTTCTCCACCTTGCTTGTGGCTGTTCATTCTTCTGTTTAGTCCCTACCGATTATGCATGTCTCACAGCTGTTTGTATCCGCTTGACCTCACGGATGATAGCAAGGTTATTTTGGTTAATTTTCACTGGTGGCTGTAAAAATGCGCGGTAGAATTACACTACTTTGTGTGGCTGGCTGAGCCAAGTATGCAGAACTCTACCTCCGAAGGGGAAGATTTCTGCTGTGAGCTTCATTGCAGATAGCGTCATTCTGGTGATATCCCATCAGGACTGCATTCAGCTTTGATGACCTTGCCAGCCTTCGAAATTGTCTACGTTTGTCAATAGTATTAGGCTGATAAGACGGACCACGTTTGCACATTCTAAGACTTATTGTCAGCTGAATGTTTTACAGCGATGCCAGAGTTATCTTCGCAGCCATTTGATACGCCCCTATAGGTGCCTCTGCCAAAGGCATTAATTAGGACGTGTGCGAAAGAACTCTCTCCGAGACCTGCATATCAACGTCATTTACTGCCGTCCTTCTGATTGTTGCCGAACTGGCCGTACCGGTCTCTCCCAACATTGCGCCTCTCACTCAGCTGTTGGTTGCAAATCCCGGACCATCCTCTGTCTCTACCTTTGTTGGAAAAACACCGGCAATAATCCAGCCGCTAGAGGACTCCCGATGAGCCCCATGTTGTTGTTGCTACTGACAGCTATGATCGCACAACTCTTAGTCGTGGAAAGAAGTACAGACTGATCTTGAATTTACCAGCCTAATCAGACATAATCCGTCGTGCAGCCAAGTACCATCCTTTACTTAAATGTGGAATGAGGCTAGGGATTAGTAAACCGACATCTCTAACATCCTTGTGGTAGGACCCTGGCGGCCGACTACTTTCAGGAGTGTTCTTTCTTTCACTGTGTATCAGTCGACCAGTTAACCAGTCGACAAACTTCCTTCACCGGGTTTTACTGGCAATCTCCCCTTTGTTGCCATTATTAAGTGGTGGGTGCAGTTTGTCCGGATTAGCTATGGTCTACCAGTTGTAACAATGATGATCACAAAAGCGGATGCGAGAACGTAAAGCCGCTGCAACAATCCCAATGCACTACGGATTGCTCTTGACACGACTGGACGCTGGTCCGACGATTGGAGTCCCCCAACAAATGACAATGAGTACGCGCACATGTCGCCTGGTAGGGGTTCTTGCAATGCCTTCGTGGTTCATACTGTATTCAGCACAGTAGATATGGAAATCGATCTACAGAAATATCTAAGTATCTGGTTGTCGCCTAATTCATCTTTCGCGTATCACTAAAAGACGACGGTAAAAAAGGGATTTAACGCTGAGAGAATAATTAGGGGCACTTTTCCCCGCATTGACAAGAGGGCGTTTCAAACGTACTACGGAGTTTATATGAGACCGTTCCTCGAGTATGCTAATCAAGTCTTGATGAAATATATGCTCGCTCTTGTGCGTTTCCATCGCGGGGCTACCAAACTAGTCATGGGCCTAAAAATGTCGCTTACGAGTCTGGACTTGAAATTCTTGATTTGAATCCACTTGAATTTCGACAGCTTCGATATGATTTAAATCTCACGCACTTCTTCAGAGTAGACTTTACAGAACAGTTCTTCACTGTAGCGAACGATGTCGGCCGGCGAGGACACGACGGGACGCTTTTCTGGCTCCGTCCTCGGACCTTTTTTAGGCAACAGTTCCTTTCTTATAGGATTATTAACTATTAAATGTGCCCTTCTTCTAAGATTGTAAACAATGCCTCTAGAGATTGCTTTAAAACAACGCTCCAGCATGATCTTGGTAAGTAGAATTTTCTGACAAATAAGCTGGAGACCATCGCAAGCTTCACGTCGGTTATAAACATAAATCGTATTCCACCTCCCTCAAACTCACTTGAAATCCTGGACTAGTAGGAGTCCCTCTCATTGTTGGCAATACGGTAAATCCCTATTAGGCGTGTGATGTTTGAGCAAAACAATAATCCCAGCCAACGTCGAGTTTCACTAAGATCGCCTATGCGCGCAGCGAGTTAGGAAAGTTATGAGTTGGTTACGAGGCCAACGTCACAACCAGTTCATAGATGGCAGTGGCAGCCTAGCCATTAAACCGTGAGTTTCAGCGCCAACGAAGATAGTAGTCATGTTGATTTTGCTAAGGTCTGTTGCATTATTTTGAGATTGCTGTGCTTTGCTTGATCAGTGTTGAAGGGTGGCCTATGTTTCATTATATTCTCCGAGAACAAACAGTATTAATAATTTTGTTCTTACACCAGCTACTGTAACTTACTATTACTATTATTACTACTATTATTCAGTTTGAGCCCTGTACTTTTCTGAATGTCAAAATAAGACATTTTTCTTCCAGATTCTTTCTTAAGTAGCTTATAATTCTTACCATTTCTCGATGCGTGAACAATCATTTTGCTCTGACCCAACCAATGACAATTTGTTTGAGTGAGCGCAATCCCGTTTTATCGTCCCTCATTACTGAGCAGTGCCTAGTTGTCAGATTTGTTGTACAGGCATATCAGTTATTTAATTTCTGGGGATTTTTCACATTCGAGGTGAGATATTTACTTTTCATGTACGTTGACTCAAATAGTACCGTATTAAATCCAGTTTTCACGAGCGCCTTCTCATTAACCGTTTCGAAGATAGATTACCTTCTCTGCCGTTGGATATTGAGATAGGCATTTTTGGATCATCAGATTACGCGTAATTCGTTGTGAACTTGAATCGTTAGCGAACGATTCAATAGTCATCAAATCGATAGTGGCCCATAATGACGTGTCGCAAATAACTCCACATTAAGAGCCGCCATATACCTAACTCTATCTTATTTCTGTCCCGACTGACCCAACTATCTATAATGTAATTTTGCAGTTTGTTTCCTCACTTCAGGTCTGGTTGTGCTGAGAAAAAATGTTCACGGCCCCCTAAACAACATTTAGGAGCTTGGATACCGCTGTTCGGAAAAAAAACTAAGGTTGGAGGGAGCAAACTAATCCTGATTCCACCAAGGAGTGTGTGGAGCTTAAATTGTGAATGAGGTGTACGAAGTGTCTATCAGTGATAAGGAGCAAGACGGTGGAGGATGGTCCGACCTCCACGTCCTAAATGATATCCAAGTTACATCTTCGCAGATCCCGTCTCCGAATGTTCCAAGTTTCCTATGGTGTATTATCAACTGCAACGCGTTGATCGACCACCTGGTGAGTTGAATTCACTGCAGCCCAATCTACAACAAAGCGGTGAATAGATTCATCCTTGAAGTCTTCCGAATTGCTTGCTCGTGGAAGAAAATATTCTGCCTTGTCGTGGGAGATTCTACTCATCTCTTTGGGAGGAACGACCCTACCAGTAACACTGTTGTGAATGAATTTGGAAGTGATGTGACATCCAGAGGTCAGTGAGCCCCGACCTTATCCTGATTGTCAAACCGCTTATCATTAAATCACTCCTGGTGGGGAACTTCATGGTTGAGTTAGTGTGTGCTAACGAACACCATGTTCATCGGTAAAATCACCATCTGGAGACTCCTGGGCATTCCACGTCACACCTTCCTACATGGTAACAAGCAAAAATGGGCTGAACACCGGACAGCGGCATCTTGGCCTCACAATTGCATCGAAGTATCTGTGACCGAACACTAGGATAAAGTGGAAGACATCTCATGAGGGGTCATTTCACACACTGCTTCACTGTTTGTCACCCCTTCCTCATCTGAAACGTCGTGGTCACATTTTGCGACCCAAAGGGTATTTGGCATCGACCGGATCTTGTGAGGCGTACTTTAACCTAGAGGAACCTGTGAGGCGTATTAAAGATATGGTCATTCATAATCGGTACAACTCACGTACAAAATGGAACAATCAGGCATACCAAATCACAAAAGTGGCCAAACGCAGGAGAAACCAGAAACTCCCGTTCCGTCTAGAAACGGCACTGTTCCGCACGGGGCCGGCTCATCTTGCGTCCACAATGGACGGAATCTTACCACCTTTGACCATGAAACCTCGAAGACGCTTTGTGTCCATTAACCACATGTGTCCGGGGCACTTCACATTTCAATTCGCAGCAACCACATCCAGTGTCTACCGACTGCCATCCATCACAGTCTTTTTATTAGAATGAACAGGTGCATAGGAAGCCTATACGATTTTATTGGAGAAAATCCTAATGTAAAGACGGCCGTGGTAACACAGTTTCAAAAACTTTGGCACAATGGCCAGCCCCTTATTTGGTTTTCCTGATATGACACCTTGGTATATGACTATCGTTCCAAAAGCATGAAGAAGGGAGCGACCACGCCAAATTTGACAGAAAGCTGTAGGACAGAGATTATTACTTTCTGTCCAAAGCATTACTTTCCATCCTTCCCAAATCAATGGAAAACGTCTTAAATTACAGCGTTAAGATAAATTTTGGGGATGAAAGGCTGTTGGTGAATTTCCAACACGGATTTTGACGGGGTTCCTCATACACTTAAAATTTACTTCTATCGGCCGATGATTCAACAGAGGTTGCTAACAGGAATGTTGACGTAGAGGGTATTTTTCTCCACTTCAAGAAATTTCCTGATCGCACTGACCGTTCAGCACAACTAAGATGGCTTCCAAATTTCGATATGGTTTGCGATATATATTTACGTGACCCCGGTGCTATCTAGTTTTGCGTTTACTCGGAATCAACTTTAGTGGGGTACTGCGGGTATGCAACTCTTACCGGCGTTTCCATAAAATCAACGTATTGCCGGACGGAAGTAGAAAGCGACAACCGTTGATAGTTCCGTTTCGCCAGACTAGAAATCTCTGCACCAGAGGGATAATTACATGTCATAACGTTCCTTCAATACATCAGAAGACTGAAACGCAGGAGACGCCTATCTGTACTACGCACGTGTGTCCGTTTGTGGGTAAATACGCGTATTGACTTGGTATAAACTACTTGACGGACAAATCTATACATATGACCATATGCGGTGGAACACGTCAGGGCTCAGACCAACAGCTGAAGTGCCGACCTAGGCGAACCTTGAAAGCACCCACTGTCGTAACACTCACAACATGTTTAAACAGAGAGTTGCAGGCTTTGCAGATCCATACCGTGAAATAACTTTCCTTAAGTTCGAACAAACTGGACTGACTGATTAGTTTTAAGAGGTGCCCCCGAAGGTAGTCAGACTCCGCGAGAGTGAACGGGGATCCTGAGGGGCGGTTTGGGATAATCAGAATCATGAATGCTGTTATCAGACCGCTTCCCTGTTTTCAGGAAGGTTTTCTCCCATTCGCATGACAGTATTCAGGACACGTGCTTAGTACATGAAATCTTCATTGCTGGGGTACACGTTGGTTGACAACTGCCATTAAAGCAGTATGTTTTTTATGGACATCAAGATCACCATGCACAAGAATGAAAAAAGTGTTTATTTCATTTATGAAGTGTAGCAAGACTCCAATACTAAGTACTTTCATTTTTGATTTAAGGTCATCCAGAAACCTGACGGAGTGATGAGGGAAAAGATCCAGCAACCGTAACAGAGGCGGCAAAATTTTGCAATGCATAGCGAGCCGTGTAGGCAAGTAAGATGCGAAGTTAGCGGTTAAAAATTATTGAAGAAACTGGATACACCTACATATATGCGAGGGTCTTGGGCACAAGCTCGAATTGATTGAAGGCGATTGTCGCGGTACGCAATTAGGGGCGCACACATCGCTGATCCTTTAACTATTTAGGTCGCGTTTCCGAAAATGAGGAGGAGCTGTTGCTCCAAACGCCAGCGACGTAGAAAAACGCGTGTCGGATAGTAAACAAACATTAGATCTTCGGTGACGTTTAGATCTTCAGCTCTAGCCCAGTTTGGGGCATGGATATAACCAGTAGAATGCAAGAAAATGTCTAAGAGAACCTCATGTCACTTTAACGTTCCCCACGAACGCGCCATGCCCGAATTTTGCAGAAGTCTGATCAGTTTAAACAAGAATGAAAGGGGCGCTGTCAAAATAACTTCGAGGAGTGAAACAACTAATGAACTTACTAATGAGTAGTCGGAGATTTGGTTAATTTCAAGTTGAACATCACCCACAACTGATCGCAGCTGTCGCATTCCCATAGACTCTCCAGTCGGCCTCTTTCGAATAGCAGAAACACTAGACTCGAGCTTCGCTCTCATTAGAGCTCGTCAGTAGTGCATATCATCGCCACTGCAGGGACTTGAACCACGGACATGCTGTTTATGAGGCAACCGTGTTTACCACTGCGCCATTGACCTCACGTTAGGCACGACCGAATTATCATATGTGAACGCTCAAAGGGGCCAACTGGATGGTCTATGTGAATGCGACAGCTGCGATCAATTGTGGGTGATGTTCAACTTGAAACTAATGAACTGTTATGAAAAGGTTATCATCCTCTGCGCACAGTTAGTTAGTTAGTGAGTTGCATGGATTCTATATCGGACTCCATATTGGACCCCATATCGGGTCCCTCATAACAGCATAAATGGATGTGAACGAAAACCCTACATTCCGCCCGAGGTCCACAAAACGATCAAACGATTTGTGGTCACTCTGGTCAAAAGAGACTTAGGTATCTTCTGTGTGGCTATGCGCTGAAGCATTGTATGGCACAGCAAACATGCGCACTAACTGGCCCCATAGGTGATATTTTGTTGTACAGATTTTGCCAGTGGAATACTCGGAAAAAATTTAGAACTATTCATCTTGTATTGATAGTAAAAACAAAAATTGGACAATGAATGTTACTTATTCCTACTGAATTACAATATAGACACAATGTTTTATTAACTTCCCATTCCCTTGGCACATTCGAAAATCTGCACAGCGTAACGTTTCAGCGAAAAAAGTACGCGCATAAAATCTGGAAGCTTTGCCATGAACCTTCTCCAGCATAGAAAAAAGTTTTGGAGAGGCATTGTAAATTGAGGTCGTGGAGAGTTTTGCAGCCCTCACGTCTAACGGGCATTAACTATGGGCGCTTCGTTAGAAAAAGCTATGAATAACGTCTGCGTATGCAGTACACGTTCAAACTGGTAGCTGCTCCACCTGATCAAATCAAGTTGTGATCAACGTCTGAGTATGCAGCATGTTCATGCTGGTAGTCGCTCCTCCCGAATCACTTTTACCATGAACAATTTGGAGAACGAAGACGTGCAGAAAGCAATGAATAACCTGTAGTCGAAGCGTTTGGGGTACATGGTAATCAACATCTTTCATTCCGTTGATTGTCAAATAGATTGAAATGTTTTGCTGCACCGCGATACATACTTGGCGTTGTAAACATCATAGTGTGACTGATTGCGATGTATACCTCCTGGTGATCAGCAGGCAGCTTGAATTTATCTGTTTCCGTATATTGTTCCGCATGAACGCCACACGACCACAATCTAGTTTGAAACAATGAAATGGGGTGAGAAGAAGTTATTTCTGAAGATTCTCGATGACAGAGTGGCATATGATACCCTTTTCTTACGCCGCTCCATGTATACAGAAGATGGAAACAACCATATGGTAGCATCGTTTCTAACCCTTTCCAAGGGCAGAATTTCATCGCTCAGTATCTATCTGAAATCTTGCAAACAAAGAGAAGTAGCATAAATATCGTTTAGATGAGGAAGCTGGACATGTTGTCATACATGTTTCACCATCAAATTTATTGATGTTCATGTTGAAATGCAGTGCGAACACTGTATAGCCGTATATTTTTCTATTTCGGTCATACCTTCAAAACGCCGCAAAATGAAGCACTCTTAGGCTATAGGATGATGTATTTCTTCTCGAAAATTGCAATGATCGCACGTATAAGACTTGAAATGTGAGCTAACGCCAATAACGTTTTCGCCAAAATGGTGGGAAATGTTTTCATCACCGAACCAGTAAATTTGGAACTTATTCGATGTACTCCAATTTTTCTATTAACGCTGCTTATTTACAATCAACGTACTGTACGTACTATGCCTGAAATTCAGATTTTAAAATCTCTAAAAATAATTGAAACACCACCATTCGCGCCAAAATGACCGTTTCGCCTTTTGAAAGACATTCTGGCCGATTCGTACGTAACGGATAATTGCCGCAAAATCAAATCGGCAATTATCCGTTTCACAGAAATCGCCTTGAAGGTCGTTCAAAAGGCAAGGCGGTACTTTTGGCGCGAATCCTCAATGTTTAAATATTTTACGAAATTTTAAAATCGGAATTTCAGGCAAAGTACTCACAGTATATCAATTGTAAATAAACGGCGTTAATGGAATAATTGGAATACATCGATTAAGTCCCAAAAGTATTAGCTTCGTGATGAAAAATTTCTCCACCATTTTCGCGAAAACAACCCGTTCTTGACGTTAGCTCACTTTTTCAAGTCTTATAAATGCAATCATTGCCATTTGCGAGATGAAATACGTCATCCTATAGCCTGAGAGTGCTTCATTTTGCGGCGTTTTACAGATATGACCGAAATGGAAATATACGACCATACTGTGTTTGCTTTGCATTACAACAGGAACATCAATAAATTTGATGGTGAAACATGTATGACAACATGTCCAGCTT
>JTDE01001463.1:82234-99647 GCA_014338405.1 Paragonimus skrjabini miyazakii | reverse complement strand
CCGCAACGACTAAGGGCGCTAGGGAACTGGACGTGAGAGAACCTTCAGCACAACCGCACGGCAGCCGCCAGAGAGGACGAATGTCAACGGAAATTCCAGTTGACTTTCAGGATTCAAACAAGTATCAGCCTGGTTGGGCGGCGTTCCCAACGGCAGTAGCTAAAACATTGTTATCCTAGTGAATGTAGCCTACAATGGTAGAGATGGCGTAGATTCCTAATATACTTACAAGTAAAACTGTGATACCTACGCCAACACACTAACTTTGATGCTAGTGGCTTGTAGTAAATTTACATTCACAAAGTAATGTGGGCCAGGGCGATGGTACTGGCGAGGCAACTCTCACGCCGCGGGGAGTTTCGAATTTTGGGGACGTCGAAGGTGATCTCACTACAAACTGAATTCGCTGAACATCTATCATTGTGGTCAGGTCTTAACGCCAGCAGATTTCCGCTTACTGGGGACAATAACTGATGCGTTTTTAGAGTTCCTAGGTGCAGCTCCAATCAGCGTCACACGTGCAGATGGCTTCTTAGATGCGTTATTTGGGTCAGCCGCATAGAATCCCTGTGTAGTGGATCTAAACGTTATATACAATACAGGTGCGAATATGAAAGCAAAAATGGAAATAACTGACTCACAATAGTTCGTGAAGGTGCGTCGTTTAGAGTTCCACCACACTGAATGAAGTATCCAATAGATACGATCCGTTGTATAGTTCCCAGGTAACTTTAGAGGTCACAGCGAAGACGATTCCGACGACCGATGAGTTTGCAAATGTGCTGAAATAAATGCGGATTTTGTTAGCCGTTAACTCTCCTAAAAATCTGAGCGCACGCGACACAGAACGCAGAGAGAGAAGACAGGGCTCGCGACCTTGGAAACCAAAATTTTTTGTATTGATCAATGAATCGACTCACATGATTTAAACGACTGTACATGTGAATTCGAAGAAGGTGAAAGATGCGAAAAACAACGAGAGTTATGTAACACAAAATGCTGTACAAGGCGCTACACCTGATTCGTAAAACAAGGAGTAGGTTGCACAAAAATCTCTAGTCTCCATTTACCTGGAAAGCTTTCCTCACCTCATTGTTTTTGAATTTTCATTTGGTCTTATGTTTTGGTGCGGCTGAAACCATTTATCCGCGCTACAACATTTTCTTTTACTCTGTTACTATGGTCCAGTTAGCGTGCTGACGTTTTCAAAATGATGTATCTCATGCATACATGATGACAGAATGGGAAGTTGAACCCGTTGTACTGAAGCACTATGAAATACAAAAGCGCTTAGGTAAAGGGGTAGGTCGCATACATTTAATAAGTCTAGTGGATCAGGCTTACGGAATAGTTTGGAGGGGAATAAATAAAAAGACTGGAGGAACGGTAGCGTTGAAAAAAATTTTTGATGCCTTCAGAAATCAGACAGATGCTCAGGTAACAAATCGCTCTCAACTACAACTGTTGTAGCGAACATTCCGGGAGATAACCTTCCTTCAAGAATTTGCTGGTCACCCGAACATCATTAAACTTTTGAATGTTATTAGGGCTGAAAATGACAAGGATATATATTTGGTGTTTGAATTCATGGGTTAGAATTTTTGACCCTTATGTTTCGCTCACTTTAGAGTCCGATTTACATAACTGTATTAAAAAGAAAACCATTTTGAAAGACGTACACAAAAAGTATATATTTTATCAGCTCCTGAAGGCGGTGAAGTTTATACACTCTGCAAACGTCATTCATAGAGACTTAAAAGTAAGTCAATCTGTTTTTTTAACCTACAGTTTTAATTTAACTACGTTACATCCATACTACAGTAGTGTGAAGCATTAACGGTATTTTGTTGGGTCTACCGACAACTGTGCCTCGGCACAGATGTTGATGATGAAGTAATATACATTCAGTTCTCACTATCAGAACCCGAGCGACAGTGAAAACTATGACTCAGCGTATTCACCACGGGTATTATTATCGAAGCTAGAAAACATTATGTATACATAATGGCACATGTTACATGTAACAGAGACAACATTTCAAGCTGGAAAGGCACAGAGTAAATTGTGTTTTCATTTCTGTAATGGAACTAACAAACTGACAGCCTTATCAAAACAAAAGTACGTAAAAAACAAAATCCTCAAAGATGCACCGTGGAATGCGACTATCAAAATTATTATTTTTTATAGTCGCTACATAGCTCTCACTTAGAAGGCTAGTAAAAATTACGGTGGCTTTCGTTATTCCAGAGAAAGAGGAAACACATCGTGCCTTATTGATTACATTTATAGGGTGGTACATCTGCGGAATAATGACATCGGGGATTTGGGACGGGGAATATCAGAGTTTGGGGGGTGGTTGGTCGAGAATGGATGTTGTGCTTACGGGGTGCTTTTATTTAAATTATTTGGTTTTCGCTGCATTCTTTTATATCGCAGCGGACTACCCAACCCCAAAATCTCCTGAGAGAAAAGTGGGTAGGTTTATCCAACCTTGTACGTCAGTTAGCTGGGAGTTGTCTCTCCACGCATTATGTTCGGATCGTCTTGAGGAATGTAACCACAGTGACTTACCCGCATGACAGATGGAAGAGCATAGCTGACTGTGTCAACGTATTTAATCAACTAACAATAATTTCATAGTCGACGATTTCATGGATGCCATATGATGAGTGTCGTCACCGTTTTTTCTTCTTATTGTAATCATGTCTAAGTGTAATGGACCCAAGGGAGAAAAGATGTAACATACGATTGAACCTATTCCTGAGCAGGGTTGTTTGAGTCACGCGACCAATAATACATCACATGATAGCTAAATGCATAAAGTTTTGTCGCTTTTCTTGTTTACTTACCAAAATATTCAATAATTCGTCATCATCATCACCATAGACAGCAATACATCAGTGGTTCACAATGATATTTCACCTAAGTGTACAACCGAATGTTAATTCGACCACGATCATGTTTAAGTCTACCTTAACCGTATTCTGTAGGCCTAACACAACTAACCGAAGTGCTTCTTTTTATAAAGGATTAGCCTGCGCATTAAGAGATGTTCTTGGTTGACGATGGAAACACTCAGTCATCTCATTTGACACCGGATTGTAAGCCGTTGTGCCAACGCGTTTCCATCGTGACGGATTTAAGAAGGCCACAAAGTGGCTTCCAAACTGTAATCTACAACCCATGGTCACCACTTCTGGGAAACCAAACTGTGTCACCCAACGTTCCGGGAATACTTTAACTTTCATTCCTAAAGAGCAGTTGGGTAACGGTATGGATGCAGACTATCTTTTGGAGCAATAAAAAATCAATAGAAAATGAAGCCACTTGATGACATGAGAGAACCCACTGTGTGAGCATGCACGAAGTAAAAACGCGAGACTTGCAAGGGAGGTGTACTAAGAGGGCTCTTCGTATGAGGTAGGTCTTTGGAATGTTGGTAGTAGAGACAAGAACGGCTCCATTCGCAGACACCGTAGACTACTTCAAACCATATGAAACGTTTAGTGACAGGTTTAACTGGAGCGTACATATCAGGGTAAGACAAAATGTAGTGTATCGAACATTGTACGGCGGAAAGGTGCAGGCACTACACAGCGAGTTGTGACTTGGGAAGTGCCGTAGAAGATTGCTCTCACTGAAGATGTTATAGGAAAGGATTGAATTGTGAGGAAGCTGTTTTGACGGAAACGCTCGACATTTGGATCAGTGGCTTGCAAAGTAGCCAAGACTGCCAAATCAGTTCTGCTGTCAGCAGAAGCAGTAAGGTCATGAAAGCGTAAAAGAATGCCCATGACAGTGTCTTTCTCACCTAAAACATATGGTTTACTTGTTACAAACTGAGATATATAGTCCAGATGCCCAACTTCCCTTGAGGAACGCCAGTTGGACAAAACATTCGAGGAGTAGATTAACGGTCTGTCGTCAGTGTAAATCGCGGAGGTCCCGCCTTCTGCCGAATGATGGGAATGGCGAACACCTAAATAAGTTGCCAGTAACTCCTTACCAAACGTGCTTTAGCGGTATTCCGCGGATTGTAAACGTTTGGAGAGGAAAGCTCAAGGTTATCATTGCCCATCAACGAACTGCTATAACAAGGCGCTGACAGGTACGTCAGCGACATTGGTTACAACTGACTTGTGGGTTCTGGTTGGGATAAACAAGAAGAACCAAGTCAGCAACCGCATCCTTAAGCTCAACGAACGCAGTGCGTGCAACCTCTCTGAAGTGACATTTGCGCAATGGTGCGTTGGTTGTTCCCTGTGTGATGAGACAGCTACCATAATGTTAGCCATGAATGAAGCGTTAGGACGTTTGAGCTGCTTTGCCAAAGTCAACTGGCATTCAACGAATTTTACAGAGGCCATGGGAATGATAACTGTGGTTGAGGGTTTGTCGCCTCCGGTTACCGGAATCCGGTACCAAATTCATCTCATTCGAGATGGCTTCTCCATATATGCAAGAATTTAGATCTTGCATATGTGGCAGCGGGTACTTGTCATGGACGGTTGTGGTAATCATCGCGGGAATGCCGATCACCTGACTTCTTAAAAATGCAAAAACAAGACCCACTGACTCCCAGAAGGACCGTTCTCCGAGTTTAACCATTTGCTCGTATTCCGCTCTGGTGAGTTTCAGTTTATCGGGAGCCACCCGGCAAGGCTTTGCTGAGACGAGAAGTCCCTATAATGCCGATGTGGTGTGTGACATTAGAGGTCACTGTAGAGAGGTTTTTCGATGCGCGAACAAGTTTTAGAAACTCAGTGTAGATGTCCACATATTGCGTAATGGCTGCGGGTTGGTCATACGTGGGTGTTATGACCGCAACTTTTGCGTGTTTTCGGTTATGCTTAGTCCTTTCCTGGAATCAATTAACATACGGTATCTCCTGTCAACGAGAAGCTCTAAATGCTGGAGAAAATGGATGCCGATCATGGCGAAGGGTACCGCGGCAGTTGTAAACACTCAGAGGAATGTCCACCGGAGGTCCAAAAGAAGGATGGAAAAACGCTTCCCATATATGGTTGTGGAAGTGCCATTTGTAGCATGGAGGTGTGGGCTGCAAGGGTTTGGTAACTCGTCTTTTGTGAACGTCAACACATTAACCTGTGCTCCGGTATCAACCAGGAATGGGTGTCCGGTTTCTGCATCCCGGCGAGAGAAGGAAGTCCGTGCTGACGACATTGCTTGCCGTTAAATGTTGGCCGCTGAGTCTGCCTCACCCTGATGATGCGTAAGTACAGGGTTTGGTGTACCGTTTGGCTCGGTTATCAAAACTTTCGTGGTACCAGCCATAGTCATTTGTTGACTGCGGGATGTATCGCCTTGATGATATACTATGTCGATAACCTGAAGAACGGCTTGAATAAATTTCGTTCAAACCGTGCCGCAAAGCCGCAGTTTCATCTCTTGGTGCATCGACGCCTGCTGGAATACGTTTTGAGGTAACAAAATTGTCGGGACAACGCGAGCCTGTTGAAATACGTGGAATAGGATGGGATACACTCAAGCAGCCAAGTAGTGGTTGAAAACTTCCAACCAAATGAACAGCGATTTCCTTTGTCTCGGCAAGAGTTTGTGAACAAGTAACGGAAACTATTGCTTGCGTTGCTTCCGGCAGTTTTTATGCCAGAGTTGCAGGAGGTTTGATCCGTCCGTGTGCGACTTGCCGATGAGTTGTTGCATTTTTGCTGGAATGGTTGTAGGACCTTTGCCGCCTAGTTTCAGGTTGTGGATAAGTAACTACAGTCGGATCTTCCCATAGGGTGTGACTCGATTAGTAACTGTCCCTTTTAAGGTTTCGTATTTGTGCTTTACCGGTTGGCTTGGTTAACAAATGACGGCGTCTGCTTATTCAAACAAAATTCCGTTGTTGAAAAATTTTGCCGCTATATAAACAAACCAAAGAAGTGGGTCCATTTCCAAAAACAGGGGGACAACTAATACAGATGATGGGGCTGTCAATATGCCTAGGTAGAATTTCAGACATTAGGTAGTGGTCACATGGTTTTGGGCCATCAAAAACTTCTAATAACTGAATTTTGAGAAGCCGATAAATGATTGTATCTTGAACGTATGCAAGAACAGAAAAACAACTGTTTACGTGTACGTCAAGAAAAATAACAAGCATGTAAATACTTAAAAAAACGGAATCACTGAGATGTAGGCGATGACTGTAGCAGAACGCTCGAATTTTACGGGTTGACCAGTTTTTTGAACAGTACAATAATGCACAATCAGTTCTGATTATCAAAGCCGAGCAGTAGGGCAAATCAATACCCAGCGCGTCGACCCCTGTGTGTTGATATCAACCATGAAAAGTAGATTGTACAGTGAATGCATTTCAAGCTTGCAAGGCATGAAGCTAGTTGTGATTTTGTCTCCTGGATGGTATTACAAATTGACCATCAAAGATCCAGAACGGAATGCGACTGTCAACAATATTATTTACTGTAAACTTGATAGGGGCTAGCAAGGGTCAAGACGGGGCTCTCGTGAGAGCTGTGAGGGCCGTGGAATAGTGCCCCACGTTGGACTCGGTGTTGGCCATTTTCAGGGTGGTGAGAGTATGTGAGTATAGAAAAGTACACGATCAGCATAAGGTTATTTATGCGACCAGGAGTATTGAATAAGGATGTGTGGAGTACGATTACATTGTTTAAACTGTGCATTGCACCTCGTCATTTTCTCATAAGGTTCAGTTCTGTGTTAGTGTATTTTTTGGAGACGTTTTTCTTCCAGTAATTTTGCTTACATTCCGCGTTATCAATAAGTCTTTTGGCGGTCGTTGGTAAGAAGGTGTGGTGAACAAGTGAATGTGCGTTTGATCCTAGTCTACTAACAGTTTAGAAGGCTTTTGCTGAAGAGTAGTGGTAACGTAATCCTAATAGGCATTCAACTGAAAGAATAAAAGAACCATACGCTTTTTGCAATGTTTGGAACTATGATAAATAGTTAGCTCTAGTCTAGTCTAGGACTTATCAAGCGATTTAAAATCGCTTGATAAAGGCTCTTCGACAGGGTCAAAGCGTTGCGAAACCGATAACTCCTTTGGTTTTAGCTCGTTTTGGCCCAACCAGGAATTTGCTTACTACTTAGACATGATGTAATTTGCGCAAAATCGGACAGCTATTGGTTTAGTCCACCCTGTCCTTGAAAGTGAACTGGATCGAACAAAACAGGGCTGAAGTCCCATCAATCATATATTATTTTCATTGCGGCACTGTTTATGGAAAATCGAAGTTCTTTATGGTCCCTACAGGCCCGTAGCCTACTAAAGCCATGCACCATAGTTCGTTATACTCTGTATAATTCACTGATTGTACCCTCTGGGCTCAATTGAGTCTGCTGGGTAAATAGTTTTATTTAAAATATGCGAATTTTAAATGAACATAAGGTGCTGATAGTAGTCTACTACCGCATTTACACTGTTCAAATTGTGAACAACCTTTTATTATATTCCGGTATATTCTGGCTGTGCTATAAAGCATCTTTTCCAAATCTAGAAGTGAGTCTTAACTACCATGCACATGTTTTCAAGGTGCTCCTTAGGGTTTGCTTTAAAGTGTAGACTAACCGATCACTTTACTTAGACGTACTCCGTGAATGAGTAAGTTAGACGCTCAGTACACTTTACTCAAACATTGCACTTTCTATCTAGGGTGGCAATGTGCAGGAGGTATCTGTTTTCTTCAATTTGCTCATGCAGGTTAGCTGGTAACCGAAACAATCTGTTTTAATTGATAAGCTTAAAATCCCTAAATATCCCTCCCTTGTGGAAAGTTACAACTCTGTACATTTATCTGGCATTCCAGTATAGGAATAGTCAACAGTTGGTAGACGCTAGTTGTTTTTGTCCTGTATAACTTGAACCCAAACTTAAAGTTAAATTTAACCATGCCTTCGTGTGGATCATTATATTCTCTCTCGTACTTCAATATCTCCAGCAGACTTTGTGGGGAACTGTGCAGATCTATGTAGCTGTACATCAAATTTATGGTGTTTTTTACAAGCATTTGAAACACTAACCAATAAGCACGGAATATTAGTTCTGAAGTACATATCAGATACCAGGACAACTTCAGGTTATTCAGTATAAGTTGCTGGAATACTCGACACAAACGAACTTTCAGTGCGATAAACAGAAACGTTCAAACCGTGAACTAACTGAGATAATCTTCAAAACAACTGGAAGTTACGAAATTTGTTACGTTTAAATGTCACCCTTAATTAACAGCGCTGAAACACGGTGATAGGTCTCGTCTATGCAAGCGTAACGTTTCAGGTCAAACCACTATTTTTTCGGGTACGTCGTTGGCTAAAGAGAGGTGTGGGGTCAAAATTTGTTACGTGAGTTTTCCAGGTCACTCACTTGTATTTGGTGGCTGTCGGTAAAATTATGTATCACTGTTGGCATGTCACATAATGTTCGATGTCATTTTGGGGCCATAGGTGACGTAGGGTGACAGGTATCATCTGCATTTCAATTAGCACTAAAATATTTATCAAGGCAGGCTCACCGATTATCTTCAGCGGCCTGCAGTCAGAGGTTAGAACATGTCTAAGTTTCTTGAGCATAGCACGCTCGCAGGTGCTACAAAATGGTCAAATTAAAACCAAATATCTATCAACTGTAATCTGGGATGTCTCTAAACTTACTACCAACCTTCATTTCCCATCCCTTCACTCGGCTCAGAGTCTACGAAGTACTGATTAACATTTTTAGCACCGTTAACAGAGCAATTTAATACCATTCGTTTTTATCACTTCTGTTAGGTCCATCTGTTCATATCAAGTAAATTCTATTGTACATATATTGCGCTGCATTTTCCTATACTTATAATAAGATGCTACTCTTGGACATACCTGTACCTCACCTTGGGATACACTTTGCGTTTTTAGACTTCAAAGTGACTCTGAACGACTGCATGAGTTACGCAAACACAATGTCGCATAATGGACAAGAGAAGGTCATCAGGAAGCTGTACCATCATCAGAGTTTAAAAACTGACATGGGTAAAATCGTCTGCTGGACTAGACCATTCTCTAGCAGTCCAATTCATCCACAGGGATAGTTATACTTGAGTTGCAAGGATTGTGGTACCACCATTGGACTAATGTCACTTAACGAGCAGAAAGTGAGATAAGATTATTTTAATCTCCTGAAGACATTTTGTAATTATATAAATAATTAAGCAAGTGAACCGCCTGACGCTGAGTGGTAATCGACAACAAAGTTAGATGGCAAACTTCTTGTACTGAGAATCAATGTAGCTTAATTTCTATCCTTAGAGATGCATAATCTTGAGTAATTTGACCACACACTGAAAATGACAGCTAGTCCTTTGCTAGACAGGACATTCGTTTTAGCCGACTGACGTCAAATTCAAGGTGAGTCAGCATAAAAACTGATGAAAGCTGCTATGTGTTAGCCACTTTTAATCATGTTCTTCTTCAGGATTAACAAATTTGGGTCTCACGCATACGGTGGCTGAAGACATACAGAGTGGGGTCTCCTAATTAACTCCAGTAAAAGAAACTTTGTTGCTTTGCTGTTAAGTTTTTCTAGATTCAGTGAAAATTAACACATGGGGAATTGATAGGTTAAACGAAAATGTGTATTTAATACTGCCTTACTTTTATCTACTAGTTAATTTGTTTACAAAGTATGGATATCTAGATGTTTAATGTTTGCGCTTAACTATCAAGTTGTTATTTCCTCATTTTTTGTTGGAACACAGTGGAGTGTGATATTTAAGTTAAACTTTCAACCGTTGGGAAACTTTAATTTATAATGATAATTATTAACTGTTCGCAGGAGACAATATGTTACAACGGCTTCGTAAAGTGCAAATTTCGATGGTCAAAAGTCAACGAGAGCATGGGGATTTAATATTAGGGGGTTTGGACAAGAGTGTTAAAAGAGTTGACCTCAATTTTGTAAGTATGAGGAATTATAGGATCATTTCTAAATGACTGAAAACTCAATATTGATAGGTCAGACCGACTGTACCGAACGCAGCTATCGCATTAGTTTTTGCTCTGATATGTGCTGAGTTATGCTGAATATAGTAGTTGTTTGTCATAGCTCTGATTTCATTGTACATCTCACAAAATAGCGCTGTTCCCATTCACTTAAAAAGGTAATAAATTAAAGCCTGAAAATATAAGTTTGTGATAAACTAAAGCATTTTTGGGGGTGTTGAATGAAAGCGATATTTTTGATATATATTTCAAAACACATCTGTAGTTCTATGTAAAAGTACCTTTTATAATCTTCCTCAGTACGAAATAAAATTATAAACAAGGAACGCTTATAGTAGTTCCCAGCCTAACCTAAGCTTAACAGTTGTAAACCCTTTTATGGCTTAGAGACTGACCATAAAATGCAGTACGAGATTCATATATACATTGAGTATATCTTTTGTTTTAAGACAGTTTCAAAGTGTTACGTAATCAGAGGGTCTTCTGTTACTAAGGTTAACAGTAATTACCGATATTTTGTGCGCTCGGTAACGTTGTTTAGTGTGACAAATCTTGAATATATGGTTACTATAATCACATCCATGGTGAAATCCACTCTGCTGTTATCGAATATTATGTTTGACCGGCCTGTTTAGATTGTTAGACAGACCGGCCGTAAACGGTTATGACACGATAGGAATCAGATTGATTTTTCATCGGACGAATTACATGTTGTATAAGCGGTTTTTTTAATTGGGCCATGTTGGCTAGACTGTAGGTACCTCCCTGATTAAGTCTGGACACCCTTAATTTAAAAGGCTGATGGAAAGCTCATTTTTATCTGTTGCTTTTCAGTGACCGTGATCTTTTTCTTTTCAGACCTGATGTCAACTGAGGAGGAAATCCTGGTTGAGTATTGAACGATGAGAATGAAATATAGCTTGGTCAGCGGCGTTTGTGGTCAGTTGAACCGAGGGTTTAAATGCTTGACCAAGTATCATTAGCTGGGAATAAATTCACCATCTGTTTTACGGACTGTCCTGCTAACATGTGAATTCGTGAAGCTTGTAAATCTGACGTTGAGGAAAGTTCTCGGAGACGTTTGTTTTCGACGGTTATTTCCTTCTCGATACAGCGCTTTAGTTACTCTCCATTACACTATGGTTGATAATTGCTTAGATTTTCTAACTGAAGTGTATTCTCTTCCGTATGCAATATATCGAAATGTGTTCCAAGAATTTTAAGGAATTTCACAGTAGCACAGCAGTTGACTGCTAAACTACACATGATGAATCCGCGCTGGTGCGCTGCTCATCGAATGTGTGTCCTAGAACTCATACCATAAACTCAGAAACTTTTTCATGGCAAACTCTATCTTTTTCAGATAGGTTCCGAGTGTCTGGTTCTCATCCAATTTAACTGAGTTGATAGATGTATGCTGACAATGTGACATTTTGCTGAAGCTCCAGGTGAACTGGACACATGTGGGTGTGCAGTAAAAGTCCAGACAAGCGCTGTATGCATGCTTGACTGTCTTCCTGCAATCGTTTCAACAATGACTCGCAAATAAATGAAAAGTCTGAATCCACGATTAGCTGAGCAACCGAGGTTAACCGGTTAGGACCTGAATCTTAGAATGCAGAAAGTTTGTAGTTGACTCTTATTCTATCTACTACTGAAGGAAACTATAATTTGCAAGTTGTTGCTCAATTAGTTTCTCGACCTACTTTCCAGCACATCATCATTTTAAGTACAATACTTAGTTAATACTATCCAGTATTTTATACTTCCCGTCTTCCGAAACATTGCCCCTAGGAAAAAAATTTTTTTACAACTAATACATTTCTGCATTATTATCAATTAGGTCGTCACTTGTACATTACAAGTAACAAGATTCACTGAAGGATGTAAAATAATGAAATAAATTTCAATTGTGAAACTTCCTGGCGTCTAACATGCGCTCAGAAACAGAACTTACAGTTATATGATTTTGTTACAAAATCCGACACTTCCGTATGAAGTATTCTTTGTCTATATCACTTCTTGGACTTATCGAGAAAGTGTAATAAACTTACTCAATACTCCCTCATAATGAAGTATAAAATGTCGCTCAACTTTCTCTTGCCTACCCTAATCGCATTTCTGTTAAGTTGTTAAATATTTTGTTGAGTCTTCCTTACTTCAAACGATGTGGTATATTAGTGCTCGAGCTTTTCCTTCCTGTTAGAGTTACATTGTGAATTGTATCCAAGTAAAGACAATACAAGGTTAGGATAACAAGACCGTGCGTCCTTTGTAACGTGGCAAGTTGACCTATTTTGCATATTCGGGTTATATTGCAATTAGTCTTTATTATCATGACTGCGTGACACGTAAGTGTCAGTCATCATCATCATAACAGACATGAGCCTGACCAAAAGGTACTGTGGCTCGGGCCGCCGCTCGTCTCAACAGTGATGTAGAATATCCTGGAAGAAAACGTCACTAAGAAGGTTGAACAATATTAAAACAACACTAAGCGGAAGAACTAGAAATGGTGTGGATACAGCTCCGCCATTGACTGTGACACACTGTCATCTCGGAAAGTGTCTCTAACCGGCGGTTTGAGTGATCACGAGAACCCCATCCAGGCAGGCGACACCTACCCACTTTGCTCAATGGAGCAGTCAAGGTCTTAATATTTTGTGACCACGTTGTTGCTTGACCACCACACGGTTTTACCCAACTGTTGGTGACCTCAATATATAATGCCCGGTACGGTAAACGATTAGATGACATACGGAGTACGTGACTGAACCATCGCAAGCTGTGTACCGATTGGTCGCATATCCCGAGCGTTCCGGAATACACGCCGGCGAACTGCCACATTGCTCACGCGATCAGTCCACTTAATATGGGTCAACTGACGGAGACAACGATGGTCAAACACAGCAGGCCTGTTGATATCTTCTTTGCGAACAGGCCACATTTTCGAACCATAAAGCACTGTTACTGATTATGGAGAAAATAAAATGAGACTTCAAGGAAATATATTCCGGTTACGCTGTATCATTTGAATGTTTCCCATGGATTATAGGTGTCATGATCTTTATCCTTTCAGTCACTTCGCAATCTGACTGCCGTCATCTTATGACACTAGCGCGGTATAAGCACCTTGATCTTGATAGTTTTAAACATATCTTAACTGGCATCTTTCACATCAATTACATGTCCCTGACGTCTTCTGTTCTGCTACCAGTAATTCGTTTTAACTTCATTCATTAAGTTAATCCAGTTTCAAGTAAGACTCCATCGTATGGCCGTGTAAATATAAGGCACTGGCGTCTGTTTGCAAAATATAGCTATGAATGAGGTCCTGTACGATCATCAAGGAACAACTGGCCCAAGATCTAGGCAGGAGACATCTAGTTCTAACAGCAATCAAGTTAGGCATCAATCTGTATTATTGCTATCAACAAGCTGTTTTTGTAAACTATGGTAGGAAACAAAACAAAATAGCATACGGATTGCTAGTCTGTTTAGTCGATTGACTTCAATCTACTTCCTTCCATCTATTAGTCACATTCGTAGCTAAATGCTTAATCTGTATCTTCCTCAGTGATGTCAACGGAGATTATTAAGCGACTGGCTATCAAACAGTAATGGAGGGTAACTATTACATTTAAATGGATTTCCTCTGCCACAGAGGCAAATCTCAATGTGTAAATTGCGTCTAAATTTGAGTGATGTGTGAATTATATAAGCTAAAATTCCTGACTACTCATCAGTAACAAACATACTCTTTGTGTTTTTGTCTCGTATTCCTTTAAGAAAAATACCGCGTTGATTAATAATTAATAGAACCAATTGATGGCACACTCACAAATTACAAAACGTCTGGGCTGCTTCGTAGGTTTTCTAACCGGGATTCTCTATTTTCTCCGATTAATTAATACAGTAAAATCATGTAATACAGAATACTTACCTGACACTTCTGTTCCAACTACTTCTCAATAAACAACAATCTGAATATATAAAGCCATTCTTACTATAACCGTGGTTGAACTAAATGAGCGCAGATACGTCAGTAGCTAGAGTTAATTTCATTACTGGATGTCATTGCTCAAACAACTTAGTTTCAGTGATCGCCAGGAGTTGAGAGTTGGCGCCTCGTAAGAGCACAACAAACCTGGTCTGGTTAATGAAATAACTTGTTTGCAGTTATGTATTTTGAAGTGTAAGAAAACATAACTTTCCTATCGTTTTATTATTTAGCCTATCTGTTTGCGTCAGTGAATTTATAAGTAATTCCAGGAGATTTTCAAACATCTGCTGACTGAAACAACTACTTCGTGTTAGCTGTATTTAAATTGAAGATGATTGCATGGATTAAGAGTGAAGAAAATGAGGTAAGGTCATAACGTCTAGCCTTTATGAACCTTAATTCCAGCACCCAAAGCGATAGGCACAGTTAGACAGAAGGATGTGCATGAGTTGAGGTGTACCAGAACCCATAATTAACGGCACTGATGAAGCATTCCCTATAAAATTAAAAAGTCTCCTCTATCACCAAATACATTATAAGCTTTTCCAATTGCGTAAAACCACGTTATGGCTAAGCAACAGCGTGAACCCAAAATATGAAGACCCTGGCTGCTCCACTACGCAAAGTGGGTAGGTGTCACCTGCCTGACTGAGTTCCTCGTGATCCTTTAATTCGCTGGCTAAAACCACTATCTAAGATGATAGTGGGCCTCAGTCAGTGGCTCATCTACACTCATACCATCTTTAGGTCTTCTTCTTCTCTTACTCATTTTGAATCCAATCAGTGATGTTTTCTTCTAGATTATTCCTAATCACCGTTTTGGTGAGTGGCGGCCCTAGCCACGGTAACTTCTGGCTACATTCAAGACCGTTGTGATAATTATAATGATTATGAGGAAGAGAAGGATGTGTATTAAATTTTGAGCTGATCCGTTAATAAACAACCTCTACGATAAGACTTCTTCGGCATCATTGGGGAGTTTACTTTTGCTACGCTATTTTTATCTCCGCCTCCCCGTTCAGTCTTTATTGTCATTAGAGCCTACGTGCTTATTCCTGTTATTTGTAACGAGTGATTAATGAGGTTAAAATGAAACGCCAACGTCTCGTAAAACACGTCCTTTTATTGCCAGTGACTGATTCAACTATGAGAAGTTACCTTGTTATAAATTGAGTTGTACTCACATTTGTTTGTAGTCTTCGCATTTACCTACGCCTTTCGTCTAGTCCACTTCAAAGAACTGCATTAGACTTGCGTTTCGCTCTGATAAGAGCTCTTCATCGCTGCTTATTCTCTTTCGAATAGGAAACTTTGCTCTGACTTTCGCAATTAGTTTGGAAGCGTATTACTCACTTCTGTCTAAGCCTCGTGAGGGGCATAACGAGATGAACATACCTCAATGCTCAACCACAATCTTGCATAGGTAATTTTCAGCTTGCTGCATGATTTCAGTAGATGCTAAACGGAGTTACTGTTTTTCGGTCTTAATACTGTCCTAAAAATCACGGAATTTAGTTTGAAGGTCACTTCTGTCAGGTTGAAACAGCGTGAACAGCCATTTCACTTATTATAACTGGTAACAATCATAATACTACGTTGCCATTAGCTGAGTGTTTACTTTGAATTACTAGTAGTTATTCTCGCTAGCTTCTTTCCAAAAATTAATTGTTGTTACCCGTCACCACTGTTAAAACTAACTCAAAGGTCCCATTAAAATTTCAACCCTTACTCTTTTTTATCAAGCCGTCCAATGTTTTGTTGGATTCGGATTGCTTGGTCAAACTGTGCGATTTCGGTCTGACGCGCTCTCTAGGCGGCAATGTGACAGCTAATCGGGCCTCAGTCGAATATTTCGCTGAACCAGCCATGGATGGTGTGGATCCAGAATTAACGGAATATGTGGCCACTCGGTGGTATAGAGCTCCAGAGATACTTCTGGCTTCTAATCGATATACGAAATATGTGGATATGTGGAGCTTAGGTTGTATATTGGCTGAGATGCTTATAGGGAAACCGCTATTCCCGGGAACTTCAACAATCAATCAGATTGAGCGCATTGTTTCAGTTGTTTCAAGGCCAAGTAGACAAGGTGAGTATACTGTGGTAGCTGGCGATTACTTATAAATTCGTGTTCCGTTTTATTGTACATCTAAAATTTACACTTAAGTCAAGCCAGATAGGTTGGTTGCATATTGCATACAAATTTTTGTCCTGATTCACACATCCGAGCGTACATTTCGATTAAACTAAGGTATGTATAGAACAGCTACCAACAAGATCCACGACTCTGTATGGTCACGTCCTCCCGACCTCTATTCACTGGTCCCGCGAATTCGCCAATACCCATACAAATAACGTATCGTTACATACATCAGTTCACATGCAACTACGGAGACAATTATGTTAGACGCACTGAGAAATATCGGTTTTAGAGAGAGTAATGTAGTAACAAGTTGGCACATACTGAATCAGTTGTTACAGTGCGTGTAACAACGGCAGGGTAAGGTACAGGAATGCACAGGAGCACTTAAATGTTCAATCGATATATGTTCTTTGGCGGTTGGTCACCGTACTCATTCTGTAGACCTGTAAAATATGTTAATGCTTGATCATTCGTTATGTAATAATCAGCACTGGACCTCATTCGATGACGATGACAGTGTAAAGGAAAACCTCACGAAAAAATCCCAAGAAGATGGAAACAAAACCGAACTTACTCATTTTCATTGAAGCAAAGCCAATAATGCGCTTTGTGTTTTCCGAAAGGTTAATTTTGATCTGTTCATCTAACCACACCTTCGGCAAATGGAGAACAATTAGTAAGATGAGCGTGACTCGCACAATACTAATCATTACGGTCCTCGTGGAAAAGCTATCCAGTGGTCACATTTCCTATGGATTGAGAAGAACCTTACTGATTCACTCTTGTGGTCACTTCAAGAATAAGAATGCTCTCTTTGTGCAGGGGTCGAGAAGTGTCCATGTCATGTCATTACTCAAGGTCTCGTTATTGATCTCGACCACTCGCCACCTTGTTTACAGAATAGCTAGTGTAGAAACTGATGTTACTGTGGCAGATGTTTTGTAAGCATACTATCTTCCATCTTTCAGTCAACTATTCTTTGACCCTGTTTTAAAACCCTGATAGTTTGAACAAGAATACACTAAATTTTTGGGTCGTAGAGTATCAGTTCCAGGATGAACATCAGAATGCATTTTAAAGCTCAAGGTGTTTAAGCCACAGTGTAATCCGTGTTTGACAAAACCCAGTCAACCTCACTGCGTCATTTCCTTAAAAGTCACTCGTTACGATATCTATCGCAAGATTTACTGTACTGCTTTCTAAGTTTGTTTTTCTTCAGCAGTAACAGGGAACAGTTTTTTTATGCTTAAGCCTTGTACCAAGGTTCAGCTGGAATAACGCTG
>JTDE01001463.1:65977-82134 GCA_014338405.1 Paragonimus skrjabini miyazakii | reverse complement strand
GTTCAGATATCACGTGCCTGCATTCGGACTACGGGATATCCGTGTTGGAACGTGCATTGCAAAAGTAGGTCTCTTCGTATGTGAACTGATGTAACCTCACGTTTATTGAATTTATCAAACTGGCTATTTTCTACATTACCCCTAAAGTTATTAAACAGTTCGTGTGAATTTTGGCCTTGAACTAATGTTCTTGAAACTGGACTGTACCAAATTTGTTACGAACTCCTATGGTTACCATTCTCCTACGCGACTTGTCCCCAGTGCACAGTCTATTTTGTCATCATGTAAGTCAGAAGTCAAGGTGCTTAAGCAAATGTGTATCTTGTGATCATGATGAGTTGCACGGATTCTCAGCAGTTTCAACAGCAGAACCAATAAAAACCGCATCACCTCGATTATGTTTATGTCGGAACAATAGAACATACAGTTTCACGAGTCAGTGATCAGATTTAGACTGCAGTGTGTTCGGCAATGCCGAAGTACAGACTCCTGTATGATCGACATCAGTTGAGCGAATTATGTAAAACATACTCATGCTTAACAAACGAGCTTTGCAAATATTTAGACGTGACCCACAGTCAAGGCGCCTTTGGGATACCATATTTAGATCGATATACTGCGTTGTTGTCATCGTCGGCAATAACACATCATCGATTTATACTTACACTATTGAACAAAGTATGGGCAAGCTGTTTTTTAGAGTTCAGCCTGTAAACATCACATTCACAGCGCACACTATTAGACAGAATACAGTCACGATCAGTTAACGTCGGCCAGTCGGCTTCGACTTGGCATAAAACGCATTCGTTTTGGATTCGTTGCACTTTTACGCACGTGTACTCTTCATTAGATATCGATCATCTGGGTGTCACTGACTTGATAGCATTTATTTTCTCACTGATCCACTATAACATGGACCCGAATTAGATGACTCCTCTCCGCCTGAATGAACCCTATGTCCCGTGAACCGTACATATGTGACCAAAATGAATAGTGCAATCGGTATGACTTCACGTTGTTCAGTGTCGTGTTTTCCTTGTAAAATGATTTCTCTTACTGGGTTGTATCGACCTTTATCATCTTGTAAGATCCATTTATTCTGAAGTGGGAACCCTGTTAGAAATGGTTCTCTCAGTAAGTCCTTATAGACTAAACCTTTGACTTTCTGATTTAGAAAGATCAAGTCGATCCTTGCAGCTGACGAATTAGCAGCCGAATTGCGTGTTGAATCGCCGTTACCTTGCATTATAAGAATGTCCACACAACCGTCGAATCGCTTGCCCTTGGGTCTCTTTAAGCATGTTTTTTCATCTAATTTTCTGTGACGAACTAGTAGTTAGTCAGCCTGTCTTCGACATTCTCGTCGATCGTCAACTTTTCTCACTGATGATCCGCATGCCGAGGTCAATGTAACTGTGCTGAGTCAAGTGAACTGGAGGCTGAATGAACGAACACTGCCTACAAAAATGTCGTAAAAACAATTAGTACAGGGTAACATACCTCATTCGATTTGGACCAGTGAATGTTCAGCTGGGACGCACATAAAAGTGCCAGTTCATATCGTGCTCTTTTAATGTCCGGTCCGAATTAACTAACCTACATCAGATGTCCGTATCCACTGCTTTATCTAAAAGTGCGTATTCTGGGTACTCCTGTGTCAACACTTGTAGATGGGGTGTGTTGTTTTTTAGTTTGCTGAAATCGGATAAGATGACAGTGATCAGCAAAACTCAGTTTCAAGGTGAGCTAAGTGTTACTGTTAGGAAGCCGAGTGTACGGGAGATTTTCTTTTACATACTGAACCGTAGGTTGCTTCTACATTGCAACACTAGTTCCATGAGGTGTTAAGCTGAACTGTGTTTGACCCTTAGGAAGTAAGATACAAGGGGATAATGGAAGCGCGTCCTATGGATTAACGTCTTCTCTAATCAATCGATACTTTTCCCCATTAACATGTTGTACGATTTTATGATCAGCCTGATGTATTGATATCGTAAACAAAACAGCCAACATTGACTACCACATTACACGTCATGCACAATGTTGTCTATTCCACAAATATCTGGCTTTTAAAATGAAAGGCGCCCATAGGTCACTTTCATGAAATTATGGTAAACTTGACTCCGAGGACACATCTACTTGGTGATCAATTTCCCTGTCCGAAATGCACAAAGAACGTGACTGTCTTACAAAGCGCTTATCAAAAACGAACTCCTGGACTTTAGCTTATCCGGCTACTGTCGCAGCTAAAATTTCTGTCTCTTTCGGTTAGAATAGATAAAGCTATGGAAAAAGTTCTATCAAGTCAATTGTAAACCGTCTATTGATTTTGTTCTGTAAGACCAAAACCCTATGCCTAAAGTAGCTTTCCGTTACTCCGACTATGAACACCATTCATCCAGATTGATTGTTAGGTTTCTAAACCCGTAAGTGACGACATTTCGTTGAAACCTTCTGCTGTTCGAAGTTATATAGAGTAAGCGTTTCAGGAAAAAAAAGTCGTTTCGATAAAAGTCTTCTCACCGGGTTTAAATATCCTGTTTTGTAATTTTACGTTTTTTGTGTGATCTGCTGGACCATCTAATAAGGAGCCACACAGTATTGTCTTTTGTAAGGTATTTTACATGCAGAATCTCATCTGTTGAATTACCTTTGACCGAATATAATTTAGGATTGATAGCCTGTAGAATATACCACCCATTTCTGGGAGGCCATCGTGAATACCCAAATTAGATTCTTTAGCCTGGTTCAAGAAGCCATCTGTTGTCGTCAGGTTATCTTGGTTATAAGGTCCGCTCATTGCTGCCGTGAGGTATGAGGTTTAAATAATTGGTTTATGGTGTATTAACTGGTAGAAAGTCTAAAACTGGACAGTGCACAGTTTTGTCGCCAGGTAGATGGTACAGCCATGGATAGTCTTGTTGGACAACACTAACCGAGATCATTTTAACTTCCCTTGAGAAGTTAGCCCAAGATGTCTTCAGTTCGATGCATTTGGACAAAGATACGTGGATAACATATTTGCAGTATGTGAAACTCGTAGCCACCCAGAAGCCACATGCATACAGTTTAACAACCTGTACGTCAATATAAAATTTACCAATGAAATAGAGAAGGAAAATTGAATATCCTTTCTAGATGTTAGACTCACTAGAGGTGAAAATGGATTTATCGCTAGAAACTTTTTCCGGAAAAAGACGTGGGCCCGTTAATTAGTACACTTTAAAAGACTTGCGTCAGTTGCGTAAAAACGCGGGCCGATGCTAACATTATTTCAAGGAATTCTCAAAATATGTCCAGATGGGCTGGTTCCCGAGGAGCTCTAGTTGTCCAGAATGGATATCCCACGCATTTTATCTACGAGTATTCTAAGCCACTCGACTTCTGATTAAGTCTCGCAACGATATCTCGGAAATCTGTGCTCATGTCTCTACCCTATCAGGAGGATGGTGTAGCACTTTTATTGGGAGAGGGAGAACGAAATCAACATTAAATCGCACCTATATGCCAACCATGCTTACTGTGTTGCACCGACCAACTCGCATCCCATCAACTCCGAAAAAGCATTCGGTTCCCACATTCGCCAGATCAAACGGGACTTATGAATTTACCCATAATTGCGGTTTTCAATACGTTGATTGCACAGTGAGGTCACTGCACACTCACATCTCGGAGCTTTCCCCTTCCAAACGGTTTCTGAACGTTATAAGTGGAACAGCAAGGAGTGCAAGTACGCAATATTCACAGAAATCTGGCCATTGAGTAGATGTGTTTGAAACATTCCGTGTTATCTGTCAGACGAGGAGCAGGCACGCATTGACGTCTTCCAAAGTGCTTATAATACATCGCATGAAACTATCGTTGTACACTTATAAATAGATGGTGGTCAATCTACGTCAGTTATATTTTACATAGACGAAGTGTTATTTCCATTTTTATTCCTTCATTCCCGTTCTTACTTTCCATCTTACACTCACCGTTTTCCGTCGATCTGTTAATGTACACTGATGGCTTATATGTCTTGCATTCTAAAGACCATTCAATTAATCGATGCATAAACCTTTGGCCGATACTGACACATGTTTTCTCATTTCTTCTTTCGTGCCCCGCATCCGTTGCTATCTATTATCCATAGTCAATTATGTGATTACTCCGGCTCTTGAACTTGATGATGACTGATTACTCAAAAAGATATTCTGTAGGGACTCACATTTCCATTTGTTTTTGCTTCATTTCGCGCAAGTAATTGAATAATTTGAACGAACTGATGTTCACTCATGCACCTTTTATGACGAACTTGGCATTTTTTAAATTTCGTAAAAATTGGTTTACTTTGGTGAGCCTAATAATGTTTTTAGTTTTCCAAGCCTCCTTTGACAGATTCATAGGCATTTAATCATGAGTACACTTTGAGAAGGAGGAGTGTGACCGTGTGGATTCGTTTTGATTTTAGTCACAATTTTTTCGTTGTTAACGGATGAAACCTTTGTCTATTAACCGTTGCACACTATATACCTATTGTTGGAACAAATTCACAACTCTTGCCACAGACCGAGTACGAGTCTGGAATCGTTGTTTCCTGCCGACGTAGACAAGTGTGCTCTAGATATGGTCAAGAAATTGCTTCAACTTAATCCGGTCAAAAGACTTACTGTTGAAGAAGCTCTTGAACATCCCTATGTACAAAGGTTAGTGATTTTCCTTGTCCATCATTCGTTGTTTTGTCGGAACTAAAAATTTTGGTCTTCTAGTTTGACCAGGCTCACTTGGGAACTTGCAGTCCGTTTATAACAATATAGAAATTCATGTAACATCAAGGAAAACTTGGTGGGTAATGTGAGCAAAATAATCAGCTCGTATGGATGCCTGCTGGTGTCCAAGTGCGTCCTCACTTAGAAAATACGATATACTCCTGTCATTTCTTTCTACTTATTCCAGTTTTTCATTCATTTTTCGTAACGGTTTCCTTCGAGAATATACTTCGTTACTGTTGCGGTGAACGACGTCTCGAACCACTGCGCCTTCTGATCAGGTGCCCGGTCGCATGTGAATAACCAAATTGACGTTCAGCTTTGTGTAGGACTTCCGGAAAGTGCGAATTTGCTCTACGTCTTACTAATCACCTCTGACAATTGAGCAACCATCACATGAGCTATACATAATTGATGTAAATGAAGCTGCATATTATTACGAATGAAATTTATTTCTCTCCAACAATTGTCACGTCCAAACCACATATCTGGTTTCAGTCTCATTCAGACTTTTCATGTAAGAGGAGCGGTTTAGATTACCACGGCCCATTGAGGGGCAAGAACAGACTGGTTACAACAAAGTGTACGAGAATTTGAAACGACAATCGTGATCGTGCAACATAATCATTATAACTTAGCTGTTAATCTGTCTCTAGGTTTCCACTCGATAAGGGGAATTCAACTCATACACTAGTTGTGTATTTTAATTACCTATTCCGAGGGGATGCTTACTGGACAGATGAACAAGCAAACAAGGGCCTCGGATCCTAACAATAAGTCTTCTGATTCGACTTTCCAGTGGGTCCTCTTTTTATCTGTGCCTAACTGGATGTACAGGGATTCAGTCACGTCATCGTTAATCCTGTTACTCACGGAAGAATCGAAGGAGTAGCTATCTTTAATTTGTGGCTGGCGGTTCTTATGACACACCAAGAAGGCTGAGTTATCTTCTTGACTGTGATTGTTTGACGAAATGGTCTTCAGACCAATATTACAGCCTAAAAACACTCTTCCAATGATATCAGCAAACGCTAACGGCATTTTTACATGGTTCATACATGTGCAAGTATAATGGCTTTTTTCCCAGAATGTTGGTTGTTTGGAACTTACTGATCTGAAGAGATAGCGAAACCTGAAGGAATATAATCGAGGGTTATTCGTCAAGGAAAATATTAACAGTAAAACCCATGTTACACAATTCTTAACAAACCAACAGAGATAATTTTGGATTTAACTTTCGTTTTAGACAAATGTCTCTGTTCTTTATAGAGGAAGTAAGCTGTCGGATGATTATGCGTTAGCTCTATTAATCGCCGGTCAATTAAATGCTATGAAGCCCTTTAGCAGAAAAACAAACCCCGCCGTGGGATACACTGGTTTGTTTGACCGTAGTTATAGTGAACCAGTGTCATCGTTCTAAACCCCTATTTCCTATGGCATTCACCGGTCACTTTCTTTAGTAAGGATGCAATGAGAAAATGTAGAAAAGTGTAAAAAAAAACCGAGTGCCATTTTGATTTAAAGACGTTAATTCAATCGATTTTGTTTAGACTACCTTGATACAAAGCAGGACAGACCAATAGGAGAACATTTTAATGACTGGGATTAGCGTATACGTAAATCGACAAACCATAGTTCGGCAAGGTACTTCAATGTATCACGTAATATGAGATCATCTGTCTTACCATTGGATACATTTTATTGAAAGTAAATTGATGTATTCGTCGAAGAATTCTGAGAACACTTTTCTGCTGAGCAGAATTTCACCATGATTCAATCTCATATCGAGGAAGTAAATAGAATCTTACGAAGTAACTTTGGAACATCCATGTTTCCAAATGTTTTCCTTGTCTTGGCATGCTAGAATTGTGTCGTTTGCCGCTGACACCTGTTTTACATCACACGTGCTCCCAATTATTTAATGCATAACTTAAAAGTTGGATGTTATCATTGTACAAGACATCAACCTACCCTTGTTTATGCATCAAGTTTCCTACCGTTATCCACCTCAAGCAGTCGCTTTCAACTGTAGGACCTACGGGTCAAACTGGTATCGATTCAGACATTCAGTGTTACTTCAGTAATCCAGATGGTCGTGTTGATCGATGTCAATCTCCTAATCTCAATTGCTAATGAATAGTTGTGGCTGGTATACCAATGTACAATCATGACTGAGGTTTTTTTGTACAACACTCAGGTCAGGGTTTTATAGTGTTTAAGATAGTAAAGGTTTGTGTTTATTTTGGCTGTTTCGGAAACCTGTATTGAACTACCGGTCAGCTGGGACCTCATCGCATTTCTCTGAGCAAGACCTGGACCATCAATTTAAAGCTTCTTTTCTTCAAAAAATTTCACATTCGTCTACTTGTCCGATCGCGTCATCCGAACTGTCACTCACTATGGCCAACATGGATGGGAAGAAGCACCTATCTTATGAACCTAACCGGCAATCTTTGTACTACAAGCCAGCGCTCCCTGCATACAACCGGCGTCCTCATGAGCCCCAGCTGGGAGGATGATCATGACAGCTTAGATTCACATTGCCAGAAGCATTTTACCCCTCAAATATGTAAGCATTTTTAGCCAGTAGAACGTGTGATAAAGCTATCTAACCGATGGGTCGATCGCAGTCCTAACTGTACGTCTTTATGTTACATACCGATAGCGGCTTACACAAAATGGCTGACGCAGCACAATTTCCCCCTAACTATACTGCGCTTAAACTGTTGTTCTCACATCAGGTATGTTTAGGTACTACTGTAAGTCTCCATAAAATGGTATCCTTTGAAGAGGCTGGACACAATATACACAAGCACAATATACACTACCATTATGTAATCGATATTTCTGTTATCTAATGCGAGACAAGGGGTTTTAAACTGAATGGACGAAACGAAAAGACATTGCTCTAGTTAGCCCGATTGAATAGCCCCAATGATCTTCAGATCACTATTGCAGTTGTTGAGTATTGTTAACTTTGTCCCCATACAAATGATGTCATAATGTTTTAGATTTGCCCTACTAAATAAAAACCTCCTCTACACTTCAGCCATTATTACAGGTAGGTTGTTTAGTTCGGGTTCTGTATAAGAATACAGTTTTGCTTAAGCATCAAACCCAATAGTTTTTCAAAGCATGTGGAGGTAAAATGTATTTATTGTTTTTTTCAAAATGCTTCCAAAATACTGTCTTTCTTCAACAACTGCCACGACGCTCCTTCGGAAACAGATGTGGTGCCACAAACATTTGAACATCTATTTTGCGTGCTTCTTCAATGGCACCGTACAAACCTGCTCTCATTATTTGACTATCTCTTAACACCACATAGACCACTTATGTTAAATGTAAATAGGATATTCGTTCATTTACCTTGATATATTCCCATTGCAAGCTGATTCATATATTCCACTCACCATAGCCATGAAACAAACCAGAAGGTTTTGTGACTAGAGCCACCACTTACCGCAACATCGGTTTAGTATAACACAGAAAAGAAAAACCACCTAAAAGAATAAGGGTGAATAAGGCAACAACGAAAACATGTCATGAATGCAAACGTGCCATTGACTCCGACAGGATATCATCTCGGATAGTGGTTTTAACCAGCAATCTGAATGATCACGAACACTGCAAGCGGATAGGTGGCAAATATCCACTTTGATTAGCGGAGGCGTCAGGTCTTAGCAATGGGTGACTACATCGTTGTTTGACTACCATGCGGTTTTACTCAACCGTTGAGAGTCTCAGTAAGTAATGACCGGTGAGATAAACCTTCAGCTGACATACGAAATACATAATACCACGTATCACGTCGGTTGGTAAACGCCACGCAAGTCTTCACTTTCCCCCACTGAGATCTTATTACCAGGTAGGTGAGACCGTTCACAGTCCCTAACAGATGCTTTCTGCCTATCTTCATTTGGCTAGTGCACCGATACACCTCATCAAACACTAAACTTTGTATGAGTGGAAAGGGTTCACTTTATCGCGATGCGGGTGGTATCTGTCATTTGATGACAAAGGTTGACTGCGAACTATCCATGCGGAAATCCAGAAAGGCGTTATAAATACGCGGCATCTAGAATTTTCGTGCAAGTCTGTCGGTTGTGACTGTCAACTTGAGCTAGCAACTGGTAACCTTTCGGTTCCCCTAATCACGTGTACTCAGATGTAGGTTTTTCAAATTGATAGGCCTTTCTTGTTCATGTACTTCTTTAAGGAATGCCATGTTACACACATCCTTACCAAGTATACTTGTTCAGGAACCACAATTTTCACGAGGTCCATTATGTAATTGGCTACTATCTAAAACATGGGAGTAACTGTTAGTTTTTTTGCTAATGCAGATTTCGTGATCCCGAAAAAGAGATTGTCATGTACCATGCTGTGACGCCTCCTCTAAGTGATGACCGACAACTGAGTGTGGCTGATTATCGAACAAAACTGTATGAAGTGAGTTGTTTCATTGCTCACAGTTGACAGATAAACTAGATTATTTTAGAGAAGAAGGCCCAGCGGAGAATAAAACGTCTTCTACGATCAGCTGATAGGACCGAAAATTCTCCGGTCACGGATCAATCTGTGAGTAACTGTTATGAAAACCACGTACTACATTATGTGACTCAGTTAATTTGCTTTCTACTCTTATCTCACATGTTTTTAATCGGTTCAAAAAACCCGTGGGGATGAGAAACATCGGACTTATTTTCCATCAACTCGATTGCCTCAAGAAATTCGTTCGTTCAGTATTCGAAAATGCATAGGCTAAAATTGTTGTGCTCCATCAAGCAACGGGTTACTCAACAACACAGAAACCATAGGCCACCTCGCCCATCGCACACTGAATTCTGGCTACTTAAACCCAGTCTGCCTAGGCAACCGTATTCCACTTATTGTATTCAGCGTCAAGCAGCTGGGCGATAGATTTTGCCGACAACCTGTTTGTTCGAAAGTCCCAACCACTATCACGTTTTTATAGAGGGCTTCATGTGGGGTTGTCACTGCAGTGGTACCAACATTGACTATGAAGTCTGACACCCTGGCATTATCACGCTCTTGTGCTCCACACTGCTTACTCATGTTTTTATACAGACCGTCTATTATGTTTTGATGGGAAGAAAGGTGTTTGAAGCATCACCTAGAAGGACCTCTGCAAACATTTACAAGCCTGATTGCTTAAACACTATCATAGTGTTTAAGAAAGAGATCTTCATTTCACTTTTTGGTACTCCACCGCTGCTGATTCAGCGTCCCGAACAAACTGGTCAGACAAATGTATCCGTCAATAAAGCTACGTGATCAAAGCAGATTTGCAGGAATAATTTGCACTGTACGCTACAAAGCATCTTCCAATGTATTTCACAGAACATGAAACGCTATTCAAAGTTGTCTGTGCTGCTTGTAAATAGCCAACCAACAATACTTTGACTTCGGCATAATCAAAATTAGCCTATCTTCCATCAATTTGGAGGTTCAAACGGATATTATTTAAATGACGTTGGCTGTTCCCCAGTATCTCATCATTTGCGGCTTCCTGTATCAACGCTTGTATCAATGTTTGTATTGGACAAACCTTGCATTCCACGCAAACTTCACTGTTTTGAGTTATTCATCCATTTGCTGAGCTCAAGACCGACTTACTCCACCCACAAATTTTGTATACCTGGTTCTTCTTCAATGATAACTATACTACTTGTGAGTAGTCAACTATGAAGTTATAATTTAAAACATGTTCGCTCACCTGTGGGTGCAACAACGGTGTCAGCAATTTTTTAAATTTTGTCCACGCACACGTAAAACAACTTCACGTTATATCATTTTTTCCTCCCTAAAGCCATCTCCTCGTGCTCAGAATACAATACAAAGTCAAAGTCCAACACTGGATGAGGCCACCCAGACTAATTTTCCCCGTAAGTAACACGGTTACGCACGATACATTAAAACATTAAGAGCCTATTCGGAAAATTCATTACAGCATTCAGAGTAAACTCGCTTTTCTATTTCACTTTATTTACCTGAAGTATGTGAGGTATACCATTTGACATGACTATCACATTAAAGTCGAATAGAGTACATTTTTATACGTTCATGCGAATGGACATGCTCACTTAAAATTGGAGATGAGAGAAATCTTGGTACCTTCCGTCGAACCGCTCTTAAGCAGAAGTCGTCTCCTACCTATCCACCTAATACCACCTGAAAAAATACATGTTTCTTGCTAATATGAGAAGGGTAAGCCAATTGCCGAGTTTGAAATAGATTGACGGGTATTGGCTACTAGTCTAAGGACTTCGGAGGCCATTTGGTCCTTCTTTCCGATGATGATTCCTCAGCGCACATGGATGGCCGAATATCATCAAAAAGACGCGACACCCATTCACAGATTTTCAGTTTTTAATAGGACTAGCGGACGGTATACCGGCAATCTCGTAAATCGTATTAGCCCATCATATCCTCTTTCCCGTAGAGATAGTAAAGCTGATTGCCACTGTCCACTATAGAGGCTGCATTAATCCTCTCCACTTTTATACTTCACCCGATAGGCTGATGGTGTGATGCACTGACCAGTGATTCCCAATGGATTGCGTAATTTTTACTTCAGTTTACGGTGTTGCCAGTCAAATTCCTTGGTTAGCGATTTCTAATTGTAATGCCAATCTTGTGTGTACAAGCTGGAATCCTAACTTACCTGACTTTTTCGTATGTTGCACCACTGATATCTAAGACTTTTGCCAAAGTACAATGTTTCACTTGTATACACAAGTTTTTGATCGATCTCAAACAGTGGTGAATATGCCTGATTGTGCCTAGCTCCATATGACGCACATCAGAAACCTTTCGACTACAATGCAGAAAATTTATTTGAATGGTGAGAACCGCCAGAATTACGAAACGACTTATTTTCGGCCAAAAGTATTCATCAAGTCATCAAAGCCTGAAGTGAGGGCAAAGTAAAATTTTCGTATCAGGACTTGACTTAACAGAGCGTTCTTGCTTTCCTGATGGGAACCCAGAAAGTTAATGCCGTCTGATCCAAATACTTCATTAGTTCTATCATGAACCAACTAGTATTCTACGTTGGTTCCAGAGTATCACATTTGTGCGATTCCAAACGATTAATACGATAAAACAAATACAATGCAATTTCATTGCCCAACAGTGGTGGTAATGGATGTCAACACTTGAGTAATCCTACCGAGACAGTCAATCCCCAGGGATCATTTGGTGGATTCTTTATGAAACTGTGGGACAGATGGGTAACGGAACTAAGCGTGGCCTCGTAGCCCAGCTGAGAGAGCGCTTGCCATGTTTAGGGATGCTATTTCTGTTGCTAGTTCGATTTCATCCGAAGCCATTATTTTTTCAATTGGTTTCTCTTCTGACTAAAGGAATGGTCATTGAAACCGTCAAATATGAATCAGTAGAAAACCTTGAGGAACATACATGCGCAAAACCTGCAACAACTGCCTGAGGGTACGTGTAACCAGTAATGAGAATAACTGCGTAAGCCCCAGTCTCATCATTAGCAGCAGGAACAACAGCAGCTGCAGCATCGTCATCCTCAATATCACCCATCAACTTATTTATGCCCCGCTGCTGATCTGTGACTACAGACGCTGGCGGACACTGCGTTCGCTTCATAACTCTCTGTATTGTTGTCATCTACGCCACTGATGGATCACAGATATTTGTTTAAAAATTGGGTCAGCGGTACGATGGTGTGTCCTTCATAGCTATAGCCATGAGACCGGAATGGATTATAAGATGCAATGTTATAGGTTGTTGTTTCCGTAACATGATCAAATCGTGGATGGGATTCAATGTGAGTAATAGTGCACTTTGATGATTAAATCTTTAAGGTTTGTAAGCAAATATATTTGGCTGACTTAACTAAGTTTTGTGCATACATGTTTACGGTTCTTAACGTCAATGAGAAAGTTACATGCTTTGCAGTACAATGAAATGCGCAGTAACTGTATAGTTTTCAAATTAAACTCCATTAATCCGGGTTTATCAACACTTCCATTATCTCAGTAATTGTGCTTTCGTGAAATAGTTTCGTTGTCAACTAAGAATTGTGTCTACTGCTTCAAGAATCTGTGTTCACTATTCATCAAAGCAATTAACCGAAGAGAGCAGCAACCCTCACCCCGGCACCTTTATCCAACCGCACACACCCGTGTGGAGCAGCCCCAGTCGAAGTTCAATCACCCTGCTCCCCGTAGCACCCCCAGTTCTGTGCTGCAAAACCAGCAGCAGACGTATCAGCATCAACCACCCAAAGGGGCGCGAACTCTGGCGACCAATCGTAATTCTCCACTGAAGAAACAGACTTCAGTCAACGGCTCCGTCCAATATGCACACAATTATTCCCATCGGAATGAAACGTTTCAGGTGAGAATGTTTATCCACACTCCACAGATACTGTAAAAGCGGATCACCAAAGCCTTTACTTAATTTTGAGTACGAGTGTCTTCCCCGGAATTTTAATGTTCTGGATAGCTGCGGTATATATGTACTGTCTGTTGGCTGTGATTGTCCACAGTGTTTTTAAAATGTAGACTTCATTCAAGCACCGTTCATGATAGGTTTACTGATCATAAAAAGAGATTTCAATGAACAATCTGACAAAACCCCAAATATGACGGGTTCATCCATACTACACAACCTATCACATGGTCACAAATTTGAATCCGTTGCTATAGATTTTCACAATTTTTCACTAGTTTGTTGAGTGACAACCAAATAGACGAAAATTCCCCCATCGACCCTGAGCTTGCTCCCCAATTTATAGTACGCCTGACCAATCAACTGATTTCCTTACTGGCCAAGGTTTAGGCTGGCTTGTCGACCACGAGAACAAATCGACACCGATGGATCCTCACCCTATACGGATGCACCTGTGTGTTGTGCTCGGCGAACGCGCTTTGGTCATTCACTCCTCATGAAGCAAACGAAAACCGTGTGTGGGTGTATGTGTGTGTGTCTATATGTCGTGGTGACATAACTGTATGGCGTTGCGATGTGTGCGGCTGTATGATGAATGGGTTGCCTGTTCTTTTCTTGGTCCAAGCTGAATTTTGTTTTTTGCCATTATCATCTCTGCAATGCAGTAATATGCATTCGTATACTGAAATGAATCTTGTATTACACTACATATCTTTCTTGTCAGTACAGATCTTGTCATTATAGTCTCTCCCTCTGTTCATCTCCCGAGAGATAAGGATGTCCTTTCCGTGCTAGCCATTCAGTTGGCTAACCAGCATTGACCGGTTGGATACAGAGGCTTCGCTCACACATCTACTAGTCTTATTCCTTCGAGTTTACACCGGATACGTGGTATGTGCGTGTAACCGCAAGTGGTCCAGCGCAAGCCACTTGGGGTGATGGTTTAAAGCGCAGACGACCTTTGGCTTCGGTCACTGTGACAGGCTAATCCGTTTCGGATGCTGCCAACCGTTTCTATCCCCACTCGATGTCACCCTGTCTGATAACCAATGAGAAACGGCTAAAACCTGACCATATTCACCTAGCTAATGGTGGATCCAAATAGAATTTCCACGGGCGAATCAGACAGTTCGTGCACTCGACAATCACAGCACGCAACCTAAGTAGACCTTTGAAGCAACCACGCGCGATCGAACATTTTAGAAGATCTTGCAAAAACGCCTAGGGTGAACACAATTGTGGAAATCTGATATTAGCACAACAGAGTGACTGATATCGCCAGTGTTTGTGACCCATACCAGTTGAACACTGCCATCCCGTTAACATTGTGTGGATCACGAAAATCAGTAGGCTACCTTAAAGTGAAAACAACAGAACAAACTACCAAGAATGCACTCAGTTACATTTTTCTGTTATCTGGGAAACTGTTTTGCATAATCCCTTTGGGTAACATGCAGACGGATATCTTCTTTTCTAACCTTGTTGGACAGAATTATATTGGGCTGATCCAGGCAGAAAAACTCCGCTTATTGGACGACCAGACCAACAGCCTCTGCAAAAGATCAGCTTCAAACACACCTGAGTTCAATAAAATTAGGAACAGTGTGTCCACAGCCGCTTTGCCGCTCTTGAGTGTTGAACGCATAAAATATCCAACTTTAATTTTGTTCACATGTCCCACTCTTACTTGTTACAACTCTACTTGTGGTCCACGAACTGGACTTTTAACAAGAGACAGATATCATTTCACTTGGCAACTGACTGATGAAAATGGCGTCGTTTACACGTGAAGCCGTATGACGTATGTGCGAAAATTCCCCATTGAATTAATTAATACCTTCGGAGTACACTGGTACCAGATCTCTTATGCAAAGACTTGCTTGCGAGACCGAATGATGTTTCATTTAGAACAGACCTAAGTGTGAAAAATCTGGATTTCGACTGGATTCGAACCAGTGACAGAAACATTATCAGACGCATTAAACGCTCTATCAGCTGAGCTACGAAACCACATTCGAAACCCGGAAGTCTTAGATTTGGACTCGGCCACCTCTCCCTACTGGTTCAAAACTAACCGAAAACAAGGTTTTTTTAAAATTGGGTATCTCTTAGATTTAAAAGTTTACCAAACTACTTAGCGAAAATTTAGTCAGCTAGGGTTTTATGGAATCTTAATTTCATTGGTCGTTACAAACCGAACCAGTCGAATCTGATGCGACTATGGGTTTGATATCGCCTGAAAGGATAAACCATCAGCAATTTCATGAGAATCGACTGCGTATGAACCTGAAACCGCAGATACTGATTTACCGTTGTTTTTTTTCATATTTAAAGAAGGGATTATGGGTAAAGCAATTCTTGGACTTGCAAGCAAATGTCTATCCCCACACAACTGTAAGTGTTTGTCTTCCGTAGAATAACCTTACATTGATTCATTTTATCAAGACATGAACTGTGGCAGTTCTACACAATGTTTTTTTATCCCTATCACGTCTTAGACTGTTTTTAGCATCAGATGGTCTATCGGTTCTCATCTTTTAGAATCGTTTTCATCGGTCTCTTACATAATTGTATGCTGTTATGCCAATTGACTCACAAAAGAGACGACTTGTAGACCACTGTGAACTGTCTGTTTATCGGTTTGGTTTGCCCACTAAACCGCTCTACTCTATCTTAGTGCTATTTTTGTTAGAAGGAGGTTGAGTTGGATGATACAATAGTTTGACTTAGAAATTTAGATCCAGTTTGAACCCTGCTGATACAATTCATTGTCTCACTTTAACTAGTAAGTTCGGTCTATAAATAATATACGCAGGTTAAACTGTTCCAAAAAACGCAGCAAAATATCATCACAAATTCTTTGTCGGTTTGATGTGAACACATTCGTAAGGGTATGTTTACGCTGCTACCAATAGGTGAATGTTACCGAAACCTGATCATTACTCACAAGCGAAAGTG
>JTDE01001463.1:33774-65417 GCA_014338405.1 Paragonimus skrjabini miyazakii | reverse complement strand
GCCCGAGCCACAGTACCTTTTGGTCAGGCTCATGGCTGTTATGATGCAGATGATAATGATGATGTTCAACTTGAAATTAACCAAACCCAGAATCTATTCACCGTGCAAAAAAATATTCGTTAACAGTTATCATCTCGTCTAACTGACTGATAAGCATGTTGTCACATCAACGACCAACCAGAATCTGTTTTTTTGGTCTGAATAGGAAATCATTGAAGTTTTCATCTGTGTATCGTGCTGCAGAGCTTGACCATACGAGTGAATTCCAGCCGATTTCGTTCGATATCCTCAAGTTCTGACAGTGCACTAATGTGCAGTTGTATAAGTCGTCTTTCAGCTAGCTGCAAATTTCAGTGTATTTGCATGTATATGTATGTATTCAGTGTTGTGCCATACTGACGATACAACGGCTCGGGCTGCACGTGTTCTTGACAGCAGACCACAGAACGGTAGATTAATACATAAAAGAGAAACGAACGCAGAATCTATGTAGAAGGCAATGGAAAATCACGAAGAATAAGATTCTGTAACTTCATGGATGCCATCTCGCCAATGAGTGCAAACACAACCAGGTGCAAGATCGTTTCTAACCAGCGGTGCGGACGACTGCCCATTCCTCAACCTGACAGACTGTTGTCCATGTTGTGGAGATCAGTCGGCGATAACACTAGAATTAGCCACAGTCCTGCCTCGAATATTACTCGAATACTTTTTGTAAAAATAAAAGTGACATCTTAATAGAAACCTTGTACATTAATCCACACGTTTTAAACCCGTCTGTTTTATCTTGTTTGTTTTTTTGTATTTACTGGTCCCTCAAGTCAGGCTGCGCTTGTACGTAAAACATTTGATTGCAGGTTATATGATCCGCTCTTATTAATCCATTATGCGTTTTGTGACATGCTTCCCTCAACGGACTAAACCGAGCATGTCACATGGACATGACATGCAGGCCTCGCGTTTGGCTGACAAATCATACGGAACAGAAAACCATACGTTGAACAAGATTAGGAGTTACAGCAAAGAAATGGACAATCCAGTAATCCTCCGTACGTTTGCCGGGAAGGAGATGGCTAATCAGATCTTGAAAAGTACTGACATGGCGAGACAGGTAAGAGGAGTCAAAGACGTTTTACGCAAAACCATAATTATCATTTCTTCCGATTATAATATTTTGCCGTATCACAAAGTGGCCAGTTTACCGGCGTGAACATTTTACCACATGTGAGAAGTAGAATAATTTATCTGAATAAAAGGTGGCTCTAGAGCGGAATGCATTCCACACACACACACACGTTTATATATTGAGGACCTGTGATGGATAAAAGACGACCGGTTAATTACATAACAAAACAAGCGATTATTATGCGTGCTGATGTTGGTTGAAAAGACGGGTAGGCTTATAGTCAGTATGAAGCGTTATGTGTGCACAGGGGAAGTGTGTGATGTTTGAACGACGTATGCTATAAGGAACTTGCCCATTCTCATTGGATCACTTACATAAACTGACCAAATCGGGTCTCAACGGTGTCTAGGCTGAGCTGGTTGGTCAGAATTCGGAGATCCTATGAAATACAGCCCAGTATAAAGCATGAAGCTTGACACGAGGTACAAGTGAAAATTTCAGTCCAGTCCTTAGGCTGTGTACTGATATATTACAACGAACTTAGTCATTTCGACTATCAGTCATGTCAGTGAACAAGACTATTTGGCAAGTTCCTTACGGTAGGGTGAAAACAAGAAGGATTGGCTGCACGTGACTGAATAGTGTTCACCGGCATTATTATCTTCATTGTTTAGTTAGACGACCAAACAGAAGCATTAGCCGTGGGCATTCTAGTTCGTGTGCAATCCCGTATACGTATACATATTGCTGATGAGTAGTAGGGGATTTTGATTTCCATATAGATTGAACATCACCCACAATTGATCGCAGTTAACAGACAGTAACTGTGTCTCCTGTCGAGGCGATCGGACAACCTGATCATTACTCACAAACTAAAGTGGTTGAGCGTTCACATACGATAATTCGGTCGTGCCTAATGGGAAGTGAATGACGCAGTGGTAAACACGGTTGCCTCATGAACAGCGTGTCAGTGGTTCAAGTTCCGGCAGTGGCGATGATATGCACTACTGATAAGCTCTGATGAGAGTGAAACTCGAGTCAAGTGCTTCTTTTCGAAAGGGGCCGACTGGAAAGTCTATGGGAATACGACAGCTGCGATCAATTGTGGGTGATGTTCAATCTATATTTATCCATATTGCCTTTTGGGCTGGATGAAATTATTATCTTAAAATGTAATATTTTGATCTGCCTGAGCGCTTAAAAGCTAAACTTCAGCTGTGATATAAGGTCAAATTTTACAACAATGATCCAAATAACATGTGGTTACGAGTATGTTGTGGAAAAATAAAACCAGTGATCACTTCGTTCAGGAATTTTACTATTAGGTCCGTAGTTTGCATCTTCAGTTTCACCTCTCCTTATACAGAACACCGAAAGGGTTTCAGTAAATGTTTCCTTGGCTGGTTATAGTGAAGGGTACTTTCAGAGCCGGACATGTTTGCTGTTTGTTGGGATGAACTGGGCCTGCTCGAAAGTCAAAAGGTTCACCGAATTAACATATTATTCTGCTGGAGGCGTTTGGTAATAAGATCTTTAGTGATACCTTTTAGAATGACAAGGCTTCCAGTTTTCAAACGGTTGAGTAGTTCGTGTAGCTATCTTACGGTAAACAATTCTGGCACGATCAGCTAAGATGGAACGTTCTGTTATCTTATTAGTGACATAGAAACATCTGAAAACTGATTTGATAGTATATTCAAGACGAGGAAACGCACTGACAGTAAGTTGGTAGGTATTAAATGTTCAGTTCTAACAGAAATCGTTCTAGATAAAAGAACAGTCTTGGTTAGCGATCCTCCTTATCATCCTGTGAAAGCGTACAGTAAATGCCTACTGACGGTATCTCCTCTGAACCCTTCTTATTCACGTACGTGAGACATAAGGGAGTGCCAGAGTAGTAATGATAATCAGATAGCGTTCAGGCAACTCAAACAAATCGGTGATTTGGGTTAGCCTCACCGAGGTGTTGCATTAGTAGTGAGTCTTAAATAAAATACAGTTTGGTAATCATCGGCGACGACGACGACGACAGTACACCAGTGACTGATATCGATTCTCAACTGCCATACAATCATGATGCAAATAGCGATCCTCCGTATAAAAACTGTAGAAAGAAAATGAATTATACTTTATTCCCTGAAACCTTCTGTGTAATATCAAACGGTCAGTATCAAGATACCTACTCCATGCCAACAGAAAATCGATTTACAGACGAGAGTAAGAAAGGCATCTGTTCTCTTGCATCATTCACTTTTCCACGTCAATACTCCTCACCACTTCACAGGCGACCCATTCAAACCAGTCCTCACAATACTGAATCCTAATAGTCAACATATTCCCTAAAAATTCCAGCCAGAGGTCAAGTTACTCAAGAGAATCCCATCTAAGGAAACAAGCACGATCCAACAATTCCAGCTTGCCAAAAACCGTTTCTGGGGAAATGTGAACAACTGCCTGACCATACATGTTGATTGAGCGCTTAAAGCAGCATGCATAGTTTTTCTTTGGTTGACTTCTGCAGACAATATAACAGGAGGACAGGGATATATTCCTGATTGGCAAGTTCTTTCAATTGCTTAAAGGAGCACTTGCAAACAACGTTTTGAACTGTCGTAGTTGTCCCAAAGCAACTTTTCAAGGAAGACCACCTTTCTTGCGTGATCATTTCCGTCTGGGTTCAAGACCCAGGGAGTTCATGCCTCAAATACCATCACGAACCACAGTTCTGGTTCTGTATTCCCCAAACAGAGGGACCATGGCATTTATCACCACAACCTTATCTTCAAAACTAACGTATCCCATCTACCTGAGGAAATTAACTTTTACCGCTACGCAAGAAGACTGAGCTATAGCACGCCGTTAAAATCATTATTCAGTCGGTTTTACACAAATGCTCCTTTGTCACCATCATATCCAAAGCCACCAATTGTGGGTATCGCTTAACCTTCATTCTAAAACCCCACGGAACTTTTGTCTCATCTTGTTTAGATTACTGATGTTAACCCAACATCGCCCATATTTCCTGCCTAACAAATCACTGAATATTTTAGCACGGTCCCCACGCACTCAAAATTCGGAATAGTGATATGGGACAGCTGAGGGTACTCTTAAGAACCAGCCTGCTACTCTACTGAAGACACTGCACTACGCACAGGAACTGCTCCCAGATATCAACAACAATAGCAACAACAACAACAACAACAACAACAACAACAACAGTCGTGCAAAAAATCACTAACTGCACGATACTCAACGAGAGGTGTACTGTGCAAACGATTGTGTGAATCATTTTTCAAACCTACAAAACCTTAGTTATGTACACTGTCGATGTATGACGCGGTCGTCCTCTCTCCCAAGAATGGCCACTCACAGAAGAGACTGGTTTTGGTCGATATATCCAGTAGTCACTCTACAGAGATTGTTCTGATTAGTTTTGGCAATACATCTCTGCAAGTACATTATCAAAAATCCATTTGATGGTTTACATACATTGAAACATTTTCCCTTGCTTTCTGTCGGCCACCATGGAAACCAGAACGTGCCTTTTGGTATGGTGAACTTTTATTTGTTGTTCCTTTCTCCCCTGAAAATGATACGAAACATTTAGGCTTAACGTAACGGTACTCATGCAGACCAAATAATGAAGCCCGCGTGCAGAATTTGTGGTAACGAAATCTGCCCGTTGCTGCTGTTCAGGTTTTAAAGAAGGATGCCGTATTTTCCACTATACCTCCCTCTGTCTTCAATACTGATTGGAAGGCACATAATGAATTGCACATTTTGTTCAGTAGTCACAGCGCTAATTAGCCAAAAACATTGCACTGGATTTGCTTCGAGTCTACGGACACGTGCAAGAGTGTTTCGCAAACGCCCCAAATCGGCGGACATCCGGATGAGAACTGGGTTATCCCGAGCCGGTCCGTGTTTACGACCCGTTTTCACTAATTGGATCGTAATACAAAGTGCGGAGAAGGTGACATTGTTCTCAACATCTTCTGGCTTTGGAACTCGTCCTCGGCATGCACGAATAGCAGAAAACTGTTTGAACAGCAGTCGACTGATTATGTTTTCTCATCCACTCTGCCGGCAGCTGAATTATCCAAACTGTTTTGCATTGTGGCTATACCGACTACCTCAACACAAACAGCAATTGTGGATGACTGGGCGAATATGAACTAAGCGTTTTTAATACGGTAACTCGCTATCTACATATCTGCGCCATACTGAGAGCAGACATAATCAACTGTCAACATGTAGTTCTTCATGAGAAAAAGATTGCATATATTTGATGATTTAATAGATAACTTTGAAGACAGTGCTACTTACAAGAAAGTGATACTGTTGCTCGTCAACTGGGTTCAAGGTACGGCACACTATGTCGCGATGAATCCGACTCCTTATGCCTAAAACTGGACCGAAATACGTTTGAACTAAGTTCACAGGAGTATAACTAGGGTAACGCTCAAACGAACTTTCTCGTACGAATTTCCCCGTGTCGTAACGAATTAATATATTTCTGGGCAGCGTCAGATGGGAGGTAGGTAGGAGAATTCAAAATGTTCACTCAGTTCATACTCGACAATGGTGGACATGAAAACTTTGTCGTGCAGTTTCCGTTCGACCTAGCAGGGGTCATGTAATGTGGCAATGTACTTCAAGGGATGTGAACAACTTCACGACAGGCAGAAGACAACAATGAGTTGTTTGTCTTCAACCCTCATTGCTTCCACAGTAGCAACATACTTAAAGTTGGCCTACAAGATCAAACTGAGAGTACGATCTATCGGAAGCTAGGCACGTTCATGCAGTTACACTGGACGAAACAAGTTGCCTTCAAACCAGTTGATCGTGCTTAGTAATGTAGGTTTACTTACTAAGAAAGACCTTAGAGTGAACGATTTGGTGATGCAATATGGAACTCGAACAATTACGGCTGCTGTGATATGGGTCGCTTTTGCCAGCGCTAGTGGGTCGTAGAACTATACCGATTAGGTAAAGTATCCCATACAGGTGTATTTTAGTATACAAGCACTCATTTTGTTCAACTATTTAGACTCCCATGCACGTAGTGAACTGTGGTTGTCAGTTTTTATCACAAATCCCAACATTTCTTTTGATTACTCTGCTTATAGTGATGGAGCTTTGACGACTGCCAAATTGAACCACTCTACAACAAGCTCTACGCTGTCAGTGACGGCTGGGTTTAACTTTTGCGGCCCAATGGCTTGGCAGACAGTAACCTACTCATAAGTGATTAATTAATGGCGGAATACAGATTCCGTTAGCTTGGAATTAATCTTCTGACGTTCTCACATCCGCGAAACCTATTACAGTGTTCACTGTAGTTTTCCAGGGCTAGTGGAAGGGGAAATTTATATATATATATATATACCTTAAAGAATATTACTTACGCCTACAACTTCTGGTAAGGGACTTTGAGATTCGTTTCGAAGATATGATGAACTTGGAAATTCGTCCTTGGGTAGTAAATGTGTTCAAATGCAAAGAACTTAATCTTGAAGAAGACTTTACTGAGTTTTAGGACGACTAACAGTCGAATCAGACGTCTACGAGCGGTTGGCACCAAGTCATATGGTGAAAACGCGTGTGTGATTTCCTGGTCTGTGGAGAAAAACAAAATTGCTGCGTACTACTCTCCTATCCTGTTGACGCACTGAATGGGGAAGTAATGAATTGGATCCAATACCAGTTAACAGTCGCAAGTGTTTGAAAGCTGTCATTCATAGTGGCCAAAGGCTGTTGCAATCAAAATTTACTCTATAGGTATACAGCCAGTTAAATGCCATCAGTTTCAAATATCACGCCACGACACTGTCACTTGTTTCCTTATCTATAATTATATACTTTAATAAAGCACCTCAGCAAGTTATTATGACCTATGGCTAGGTGTTGTAGGAGCCCAGTATTATGGATAAAAATACAAAGTGACGTACTTTGCCAGGTTTCTCTGAAGTATGTGATACGCGCACTGTAATATTTCTAACGAAACCATCACTACGACATACGTAGTGCACCTTCTGAAATCCATTTTGAGCAAACCTCTTTTTTGATTCAGTACGATAACTGTAATACTACTCACTGTACTATTCAATATAATATTATTCCCGTTACTGGCTATCTAATTCTAAACCACCTTCAACTCTTCTGCCTTCTTTTCTCTCCGTAATAGTTTCTACTACTACTACTTAGAGTGAAAACACAAGAAACGTCTTCACCTTGACCAACTGGAACCAATTAACCCACTGAGCACAGTAACCATTCCTTAATTTGGTGGTTTCCGCTGCATGTAAACGGCTTAGTGTTCTAACGAAAAAGTGTTTTACGACCAAATCAAAGCTTTTGGTCGAAACTACTTTCGTATAGGTTGGACGAATCGGAAAAGGTTGGGTGCCGCCGGTTTACAGGAATAAGGCTTCAACATGTTAGTTTACACCTTAACGACATATGAAGTGTACATGTTTGTGTCCATCAGTGGTCGTCGTTGGAAACTATGAACACGTGAAGATTGTGATTAAGAACCCAGAGATTGTGATCGTTGAGTTAGTTCCATACTGATGGGCACATGCTTTAGCAAACATTTTCTCACAAATCTATATGAATGTGTATCTTTTTGAGGGTTTGCATCTGTTTCTAACGAAACCATCACTACGACATATGTAGGGTACCTTCTGAAATCCAGTTAGAGCAAACCACTTTTCGATGCAGTTCGACAACTGTAATACTATTCACTGTAATATTCAATGTAATATTTCTCCCACTACTGCCTATCTAATTCTAAACCGCCTTCGAATCTTTTGCCTTCTTTTCTCTTAACCCTGTGACACCTTACAAGTCTGCCATTCCAGTCCTCTCATTCTCGTAAAACGTGCTTCATTAAGAACAACCTTCTAATTCCCTACGGAATGTGACCCTTGAAAAACCGCAAACAGGCCGAATGACAGACTGCATTCCGGTATAAAAGCTCAACTCCTTCACACCACCACCCGAACACTCAGCAGTACAACAAGTTTCTTCTGGTTGGTCACTTTTGATGGATAGGTTTGGAGACAGTCTTCTTTCGTACGTGTTCCCCTGACTTTTTCCAGAGTGTTTGTTTGCACAGTCACGTAATGTCACTCGCTTGTTAGCCCAAACAACTTTCTACAAATCATCCGAAAAATGCTGCTGCTGATAAACTTCTCCGACAATTTTGTCACCCCCAATTTTGGTTTGTCACGTGTGTATGGATTTTCTCCCGGGCTGTGTGACTATACGTGACCACCCTACACAGATCTAACCACCCGTCAGCACATATATCAACCCTGTTGAAGCAACAAAGCTGATTTCAACCTGAATCTTCAACTAACTAAGTGAAACACACATCCTTGGGGTGTGGGAGCAAGGTGTAGTCGGTCAGACGGCCTTCTTGCGACGTGCACTGCTTAGCTTCATTAGTTATCTTTGTTGACCAGAACTACTGAAACGCGTACGTGAATGTATCTGATAAGTAATCATCTATTCCAAATTTTTAAGTAACAAACTAAGTTACAAAATTACTGCTGATAACTGGACATGATCTAGTGTGGACGGCCTACAGGCAGCTTCCTCTACTACTCCTTATCAAGTCATTCATAGTACATCTTAGACCTTACATCAGTCGGTAGCAGTACCAAAAAAGGAGGCTAAAGGTGGCAAACGATCAGTTCTCCCTAATATATTACTCTGCTTAGAACACCTGGTCCAGCAAACTTGTGTCATATACGTTTTCCCTAGCGTACTATCTGTCTACCGTTGATGAGATCAAATCAATAAACTAGCCAAACAATTTTCAATAATCCCTTCTCCAGACTGACATAACTATGGTTCTCGTATGCACTAAATATACTGTACTCCATCTCTTCGAAAGCAGCGTTCAATAATAGTAGACCTATCTTGTGGACGAACCAGTTTGTTCGGATACACTACCATTCAACTGGATGTGATGTTTGGACCTAACTCTTGGAAACTCTTATACATACATTTAAACAATCAGCATCAACGTGTCTACACCTCAGTACCAGAGAGTAAGACAACTTCTGCAAGCCAGTTTATTTGAAGTCCTCACTATCCCACTCTATGCACTATCCCCATCTCGTAGATAATTCGGTCGAGCAATCGCTATGTCTGTACGACCAAACCGATTTAGTTGTTACTTCACCTAACGCATCAGTGCACTTGAAAGGGACCTGTAAAAAGTATCCAAATGTTTTCATGTGTATCGTTTGTTTTGCTCTAATTCTTCATGGTCTAACTATAAATTAATTAAATTATGATGGTTTGCAAGAAGCACAAACCGTTCAATGAGATTATTTTCCCTATTAATCTCTGAGACTGACCTTTTTGGAATTCCCCCCAATTACGCTAGCAATTGGTCAATTTTGTGTGTGTGTGTGTGTGTGTGTTCATCTCCTGTCTGTTATTGTTAGGGTAGGACGTATGATCCTTGTGTATTTGATGACCACTGCTGCAACAGGTGTCAATCTCGGTAGTATACAAGGTCATCAGACACTATGTTTCATCCCCCTCTTCAAGATTCTGACTCATATACATCCACACCCGGCCAGATTCAGCACACCAGGTGTGTACACCTGGGAAGGATTGTGGTACATCCGCTCTTTCACACAAACGAAAGTAAGAAAGCAGTGCACGATCAGGTGCATCGAGTTGGGCAACATACTTTCACGTGCCCATAACCGAACAGAAGCGGTTTCGTTCGCGCTACGTAAAGCGCACGCACAGTCGGAATTATGTCCAATTCAACTTAATCCAATCCCAAATCGTGTTCGTTGCATAGAGACGTCGAACTGTTCTAAAATGCCAACGCCAGTCACTTGAGGTTGCAACCATGGGAAAAATTTTTTACGAAAGGTTGTTAAGATGTAACTGTAGTTGTTCATTCACTCGTGTAACCAAAACAGAGTTACTGATGAAAGTAAACTTGCATCATAGCCCACAAGTCACATACCGCGTTAGCTTTTGTTCAAGTATGAGCAAAATACCGCACACAGTGCATCCATTAATTCACCACAGACGGATGTGATCACATGAAACACATAAATACTCGATTGCTTGGCTGCAGTGAGCTAATAGGCAGGGAACATATAGACATAGACAGTAGTACAAGAGTGGTTCACACTGATGCTTAACTGCCACACCACCACGAAGGAAGAAACCTATGTAGGGAGAGAGAAGAAAAAAGAAGGGGGAAAAGAAACCTAGCTACGTCTGTATTCAAACATACAACATCAAGGCGCCTACATCTTGCAAATAAATAATCGAGCTGTAAGTGAAAGTAAGGCGTCATCAGCAAGACAGCTTCCTCACGGCTTTCAATGCCCCGCGTCATTAAGTGCACTCACTTCACAGACAACCCGGATAAACAACAACAACACTCACGCCACTGAGCTCGGTTAGCCGCCATCTCACCTAACGTCTCAAGCCACCGACTCTGTGAGTCGCAAGCACCCCAGCCCGGCAGACGAACCCGATTTACAGTTACCAACCCTTTCGTGAACGATTTCATTTGTCTACGCCAGGTCATCATCTGTCCATCCCCCACCTTACGCCAGTCGGCGGCAGCGTCGGCAAATAGTGCTCGGTGTGACAAACGACTAGCTGGCATCCTTCGCACAAGGCCTAACCAGCTGTGTCTGTGCAAATGTAGTGAATGAACAAAAGAACTCGTTTGACAATCAGTGCCAAACACCCGCCTTCTAATCTCCTGGTTGCTCGCTCGCTGGTGCCACTCGTTACGAGCGATTGAACGCAGACATCGGTGTTCACATGCAGGAAGACGGTTAACGTCTTCTACCCTGAGCGGCCACGTTTCGCTGCCGTAAAGCAATACAGCCCTCATTGTTGTCTGATATACACGACCCTTAAGCCTCACAGAGGTACCTCTCTATCGCCGTAGGTGCATCAAATTAGCGAACACTACCCTAGTCTTAGAAATACGCGCTTCTACTTCATTCTTTGCACCTCCCCCGCCGCCGCCAGTACAGCTTCCCGGGTATACTATCCGGTCAACAACCTCCATGACTTCATTTCCTAACACTAAATCTACGTAATCACAGCAATCTTGCAGAAGCACTTTGCATTTTGAGGCTGCAAAGCACATTCCGAAGTACTTAGCAGAATGCAAATTAGCATTTGCCTTTGTTTGTACCGCTTGAAAATTGTCAAATAGCAACACGTCGTCAGCATATTCAAGATCAGTCTTCCACCAGGTAGGGGGTCTATGCTGGCATCATTTAAGTATCACAGACAGTCCTCCATTATTTCGTCCATGACGAAATTGAACAAAAATGGTGAAAGTGGACAACCTTGACATATGCCGCTCCTGGTGCTGAAACTGTCAGATGTCCATCGTAAACCCTAACCTGAGCAGAAGTGTGGGAATGAAGCGCCGACAGTTTGTTCACATACTTAGTCGGTACATCCTTGCGTTTAAGCGAATCTATAAGTGTGGATCGATCCACCGAATCGAACGCACCTACATAGTAGAGGAATACGGCGATTGTTGGCCGGCGGTACATATGACAGTACATATAGTGAGAAAGTCGTCGTTAATATGCGTACATTCAACGGCAATGAATTGGGTACAGTTTGATTACTTGCTTGTGGAAATCTAACGTGTTACTGACAAAGAAACCGAGACGTTTCATATACAACCACACTGATCATGAGGAACAGTGTTCCAAACAGTTGTGCGACTGATTGCTCGGTTCGTCACAGTAGTTCCGAAAATAGCGTAAAAAGAAGCGGTAAACCGCGGATAGCCATGGACGATGTCATAGCGTTCGGAGTTCTGCAAAGTTTCGGGCAGCGACCACGAAAAGCGTGTGAATGTTGCTACCTCACTGGTGCATCATACAAGCATCACTACATAGATTCTGAGGGAAGACGGTCCCAGAACATTCGGAAAACTCTCGCTGCAGCCACTTGTTCATAACGACCGGAGCACCGTTACCATTTTCCTCCATGAAACTTAGATAACTTGGACTCCACTTATTACGAAGCCTTCTTCCATTTGAGCGGGATTTTGTGGAACCCACCTCATTGGTTCGGTGGGACCAGTGGATGAGTTCGTTTACATCTAAGATTATTCGAAAGTACAGTCATGATTTTATTTGAAATCACCTAAATGAGATGACAGGAACTAAGCGGGACTGAGAAATGACTCGAGTATTCAACTCCTAGACCCATCAACAATCCTAAATCCATCAGCAAGTTCATTGCATACTCACAGCTATTTTATTATGCTACATTTTCAAGTGGATGATGAGAGGTTACAATAAACAACGGTAAACTCTGCGAAGTCTAAGTCGTAAGCAGATTATGCCCACTTAAATTGTTGTACAAACATATCCAGCAACAGATTTCTCACAGATTCAATGCTGCTCAGCCAATGTGCGGTATGATGAGTTGAACACATCTAAATCAAACGAACAGATAACCCAGTTTTGCGAGTTGCACTTAAGGATTATTTCGTTACCTTTTGTTTGAATATGACCATTGTAAAAAAAAACGTAATATCATCAGAAAGGTTCTGGCTTTCACTTTAATACCTGCCTTACGTTTCACTCTCAGTTTCCGTGTATGTCGTCCTCTGAACCAAGTTTTGAAGCATAGCCTTTGTGTTTGCAAGACAAGTGTCAGCTAACCAAATCTCCACTGATCTCATACTAAGCTTACTAAATTCGGTGTATTTAGACGTTCTGTAGTTATTGCTTTTGAGTAATGTTTATTTTAGTTGCGTTCACTCCGTAAAGTTCACTATCCCAAGTACACATTAATGTGGCTATTAATGGCTAGAAGAGACCACTTGACCGCCGGGCGATGGCGTGGTAACGGGTTACGAAATTCTTGACCGCCATTTTGGTATTTGCTGTCTACGCGGCTGAGGAGTTCGCAAACACCCACATCGCCGGTTAGAAATGCTGTTGCACTTGACAAGGTATCGCAGTCAATAACAAGTTTGTATCCATAAGGTCGCTGACTCTTCTTTATCGAGGCTGCGTTGCTTCTGCTTGTTTCTTCCACCCTCTTTTTCCTTTTGCATCAACTAACCTTTTCTGTACACCTTCGTACTTATTTATTACTCTGTAGCCTTCGTAGACCATCGTCGGGACCAATGACAGCCCGAGCTATGGTACGCACGAGTAAGACTTAATTGGAAAAGAATTGTAGTGAGGATGAATCCAGACATACTCCGGAAAACCCCATACTGGTATCGACTCACGAAGCTGTGGTATTTGGTCACGGTATAGTCATAAACTGGTTTGATGAGCAGATCCAGCAGAGTCAAATCTAAGCTTTTAGCAGCCAGTAATATGTAAGGAGATTAACATTAATACTGCACAGAAGTTTTCTGGTTGCTTTGGAGTTGAAGCCCTTAATTGGTTCGGAATGTTTGATTGTTTGCAGTATCGCAGCCACGCTGATTCCATCGTTATGTGCGAACTGGAGGCCATTTTATCGACCAATTTTTGAGGCATAGACTAGATAATTTTAAGCTTCACATAGTCGGTAGTAGAAGTTCGGTGATTTAGGTTACTTCGCACTGAACAACACTCACATTTGATTGCAACCTTTGCGTTCAGATAGGCCTTTCGGTTAACCCACTTCAAAAGGAAGCACTAGACTCCAGTTTCGTTTTCATTAGAGCTCATCAGTAGTGCATATTCTTGTCCGGATCGGTGTTTGTACTCTGACCCTCGTGCTTGTTAGATTACCGTGTCGGCCACAACGTCAGCAATCTCATAATAGGCATGACCGAATAATCAAGTCCAAACACCCATCCACAACCTTGTATAAGTAGGGTTCAGCTTGCCCGATCATTTCGACGCACTGTAGAATTTCAGTATGATTTAGTAACACACGTCCTCATTGGAGCAGGTAACTGATCTGTTTCGGTCAAAACTGATGAGGTTTCCGACGCGCCAGTGTACGTCTAAGATTATTGGAAGTAAAAAATTGAATGGTGGTGGTGATATGTGTAACTCGGTCTGATGAAGAGCGTGGTCGATAGGAATCATGTTGATTCCCATATTCACAGTTGGTCTTTCCAATGCGACTCAACTACTAAGAGGTAATCCAAACAAAAGGCGTCACACAGGTGCATCGAGGCAAGGAGTGCCGACGAAACCATTTCGTTGGAGTCCCGACACTATGTGGGGGTTCGCTAACCCAGTGAGCTCACCGAATGCCATCTGCACACTGCCGAGTCTGTTGTATACTCTCCAGCACGAAATGTACGCTCTGATTAAACCAGAGTACTCAGCTTCATCACCTCAGTGTTTTTTTTACTACCGTTTGCCACTGGCATTACATCTGTGATTTATTGACTGATATATAACTTGCCAGCTGGCGTAGCAACCGATAGCGTGTGTGAATTGACTAGTTTAGTTAACTGTGTGAAACCCGAACAAGTTTTGTTGACACTTCACTCACTGACAGTACCAACTTATGAGAAATCGGTGATCATGTGTATAACTAATGCTTCAGATGTAACAGCTACAAACCCGGAAGTAATCAAACCAGACAAGGCGTGCATTAGTACAACAACCTGCAAGTAAAAATCACAAGGCAAAAAACAGGTACGAGAGAACAAACCACAACCCAGATGCTGTTTGTGATAAGGTGAGAGACTGCAAAATTGCCAACAAAACGGAATCAGTAAATTCGACTAGATAGGTTGGCCCGAAAATCATATATTTTTGGATCGTTTGCCACAGTAAGTAATCAACTTATTCAGTCAGCCCTACTGAATATGTCTTTGTATTCTGTTATTTTAATGACGTCCATACTCCGGCGTTTCTGTTCACTTGTGACTGTTCGTTTCGAGGCGTGGACGTTCACCTGATCAGTCTCTCTGATCGTGCTCTGATATTAAGAAAATTTCGGACTTTTACAATCAGCCATGAAGACTTAGTCTTTCCAAACGATAATAAATACTTTCGACGCATATGAATAACGAAACGGTCATCCGGTTTGAAACTTGACTCGTGGACACCATGTAAATTCAGGGTAGTCATCAAATGGATAACAACAGCTATACGTCCACTGATTTTTAACCTACCATAACACCGGGCATCTATCTGTCTGCCTCGTTCTGTAGCATCGAAAACAATTTCTGTGGCTTGGGAATTTCGAAAGACATTCATCTTACCGTCAATCACAGGTGTTTTTATCTTAGTTTTGGGAAATACAAAAGTAAAATCACAGTGGGTGATTGCGTGCATGTGTGTATGCGTGTTTGCGAACGTGCGTGCGTAGGTTTGCCAATAAATCGACACCTCAGTCGAGGTGCCAGCCGGTTAGTTCCTACTCAAATTTCCGTATTGCTCCAGTTTACATCCCTAGGCATCTGAGTTACATTACATAAACAAAAACAGGCCTCTTTGTACGTGGTTCACAATCGTTTTCACATATATCGAGAGGATAGTGAATCGGTCCAGTAATGCGAGCATCGCCACCGATAACACAAACCCTACTTAACTGTGTCAATGTGCGAACATTCCGGTTTGTTTGTGTAGATATGGACACTTCTTTGTCGGAGGTAAATGCGTTCGATCGGCCTTGTGGTAGGTGTGAATGACCAGAAAGGGGTATACAATCACATACGCATTGCTTTTGAAAGCTTTGTGTATGTGCGCGTATGTATAGTAATGATGAACAGTGACCAGATTGGAATGGCAAATCAAGGCGCTTTTAACAAAGGTACGCCTTATCGAACTTCCATGAACTATACCCGACTTCCGTTGTTTGTGTTGTATAATTTATTTCAGATCGCTAAGATGGTGAAATTCGGTCACACTGAATTCCAGTGGCGTTATTGATTTCGGTAACGAATAAGATTACCGTATCACATATCAAGTAAACTGTCATTACATGTGTCCGTTTATTTGTCTTTCGTCGAAGCAACAATATCTATATTTCCAGAACATCCGAAACGGACTATTTGTCCTACCCAGGGATTTATCCGTTAGTACATTCATGGTGGCCATCAGTTTGACCAGGTGGTACTATGGCTTGAGTCGACGTTTAAACAACCTGTAATTTGGAAGTTCTTGAAAGAACTATTCTTCAATGGAATGTTGTAGATAAGGGTAAGTCAACAACTACGTTGCAACCTCGGGCAGCGTTTCTCAATAGCGATCTCAATTATTACGAGGTCTTCAGCCTGGAAGGTGACACTTACCCATTCTGCTCAACGGAATAATCAGGACCTTCGTGATTCATGATCACTTCATTGCTTGACCACCTAACTGCTGGTGGTCTCCGTAACGAAAGTTCAGTGAGCCACACGCCTAGAGATATATACTGTACATGACTTTTTTGTATCTGATATTCATATATCGTACTGTCTCGTTATTTACAGTTTTGATGCACACACACAGTAAGTAAACTTATTTGCTAAAGTTAGTTGGTGTAATATGGTAAATTTGGCGTATATCTTCCATCAAAGAAAGAATACTTCAAGTTCTGGTCCACAATTTACAAACCTTTTGTCGGAATCAAGTCGACAATGACAACATCAATCCATAAGTTTGTTGTCAATTGGGTTTAGTGATGACATTTCAAACGGTTTGTGCCTTCTGGTAAACCAACTCCAATCTAGTTCATTTTTCAACCCCGCTGTGATGGTGGATTTAGTGTTGCACCATAAGTCGAGGTAACGGAACTCTTCGTCTGGCGCAGCTGGAGTCAGTCAATCGGATATTTGGCTACATCCATTTCCTACCCTACGTATTCATCCTGGCTATCAGTCCATCCTGATTGGATGGTCTACACAAACTGTATAACAGAGAAATTGGGGGGCTATTTTAGCCTTCTGACCCCTATGTAAAACTCACCCCCGAAAAACAGTCGGGTGTAATCCCACAGCACCTGCAGACCACTCGTGGTGGAGGCCTATTTCTCTAAGTTAAATAGAATGGTTATTGACAGGTTCGTATCGTGTTTGAACCACGAATTAATCCACAAGCAAGCCGTATGCACCATATCTCAACCAATAATTCTTCAGTCCCCCGTTATAACGATAGGTTAAAGGCACAAGAGATCTCACGCAGTTGGACTCCACCGTACGCACAACATATGCCCACAATAAATTGTGGTCCATAACACGGGCAAGAACCGATATGTGCATGCAGTTTTTCCTTCACTCAACATCCACACGAATTGTTTGCCGTCAGTGCAGGTCTGATATCCTCGTAAATACACCCTAATACCAACAAACTACAGCTTGTTCCCTTATTTCCAACCTTTTCTCAATTAGACACTACAGAAGAAAGTCGGATTCGCTGCTCAAGCACATCCAGGCTTGGTGAGCCCAGGCGGTGACGGCCACAGAACAGGTGGCGCTCCTTCCGCTGGAAGTTACGCTCAAACATACGGAACTGTTTCGCGTAGTCAGCTGGCTCAAATTCGGACATGTCACTGGACCCGTTAAGAACGTTAACATTGTCACATAACTATCATCTGTTCACCATTTCTCTGTTCGTTTCGCACCATTTTCCGCATCTGTGAAGCTGCTTTTCTCATTCATGTTTTGAAGTATGTTTGTAATTCACGTGAGTTAGGAGGTCGAACTGCATCCTTAAAGCTTACACAGAAGTGGTGTGTTCAACCGATTTATTCCGGTGTACTTTTAAAAAAGACTTCTGATCATAATGGGAATTTTGCGTCGCACACGAGACCAATCCTCGCTGAAACACATAAACGGTGCAAAACTATTACAATATCTATATGACCAACATCCCCAAACCGCATGCTTTAGTCGATTAGTTTATTTTCCACATTCTAAACCAATGTTTTCAGATAGGGCAACACCGTCCCCAGGATTGCAATAGGAGACTATAAAAGGGACCATAGTTAGAAATGAAAAGAGAGGAGGCAGATAGAGGTAGCAGAATATCCCACTTCACATGACGCTAAATTTTCCTATGACTGTGATACACAGCATAAAATCACGTACGCTGAACTGTTGGTGATTAAGAACAGCTTATCTCCACATCTTCGAATAGTTAGATACGTGTGATCAGAATGTACGAAATGTTTTTCAGGAGAACATCACATGATTTGCGTCTTCTTAGCATTCTGCTCAAGTTCAAAAGCAATGTACTGAGGTTGACGGAACTTTCCAGTCTTTGTCATTATGAACAGAGATATGGTGACTTCTGAAAAGAGACTGTCGGGTAGTCTTTGTGCATGTTCTACAAGATGATGCACATTTTGAAAATGTAATGCCCTACTTAAAGGGGAATTAAATCTTACCTTTACTGATAAGCATTCCGGGATTTGGTTCAGTTCACTTAAAGAACACAACGATCGTCATGTAAAATATATGTTCAAGCACCAGTTCATTCGCTGTTTTCAATTATACACGCGAAATGATGTGAAAGCCTGTGTGCAAAACTTCCAGTCACGTGATTGAAAATAAGGATAACGAATACAGACGTAGATGTAAAGTGGAAACCAAAGAATAAGAATAAAGAAATAAGAGTAGAGAAATATTCAATCCATTTAACGTATTACCAAGGTAGCGAAAGGTTCCCTACCATCTATTTCTGAACGCATAACAGTGGTTTCATACGATGTGTAGCAAGCGACTCGGAAAACACTAATGCGTATTTGTTCACTATCTGACAGATAACACGGAATGCTTTACCGGGGTTTGGTTAATGGCCAGATTTCTGTTGGTGTATTCTTTGCAGTTCCACCTTTGGCACTCAGACGCCATTTGTGGAGATGGTACGAGATTCGAGTGTGCAGTACTCTCACTGTGCGGCCAAGGTACTGCAAATCACAGGCACACGTAAATCCATAGATAATGTTTGGTTTGGCGAGTGTGAACAACGGATCCTTACTTGAGGTCAATGGCGTCTTATAAATGCGTGTCCGAAATTCTAATCCCGGCCGTAGTAAGGATATGCGCTACTGATGACTTCTAACAAGTGCAGACTTGGGGTTATTGCTTCTTTTTGAAAGAGGCTGCCTGGAAAATCGATTTGAATGTAAAGACCGCAGTCAAATGTGAGTGATTTTCACCCTAAATTGTAACTAGCCCAATATCGTTTATTTGTCGAAATTGGCTGCAGTTAATTGGAAGTTACTGAGATTGCAAGAAAGTTACGTGAATTTGATCGAATTCAGACAAGTTACCCGTACATTTCGCTATCACTGGGTACTCTTCAACTACAGTATTGTTCGTCAAGAGGCATTTCAACATCCCAACCCTAATGAATTGGAACAGAAAATCAGAATATCGGAGGTCGAGCTTAAAATGCATTTGGTGTGGTTTAAAGATCTGACGGTTTACACTTCAGACTGGTCCATATTTCCTCTTCTAACGAATAGTAGCGAGGAATAAGGAAGGATGGAAGAGGAGCTGACCTCATTAAAAAATGATGTAATCTGAAGTGCATGATCAAAAATCCTTCACGCATTTCCATTAGTATTCAAAAAGGCAGAAAAAAATCAATATCCTCTTCATTGCATCTTCAGCATCCTACTTGGTATACGGAAGTTCCGGTTCTGTTGCTCCGCTCCTCTTCAAAACTGTTCAAGCTGCACGCGAACTATCTGAACGTGGAGTACAGAGATAAGTGACATTCAAGTGACATCCCACCCAGTAAGCTGAAGAGAATTTATCAAACTCATTCATGATGTCAGCCTCGAGAAAGATCTGCGTTTTCGTGGTGGATTATAGTAAACAGTATGGATAGTCAATAATGTTGCGATTTTACTGCGTACAAAGTGCATATGCGATGTGGGAGCCGTGGCTCTGTGTTAAGGGAGCTGAGAACCGAAAAGGTTTAGGAGGCGGTGATGTAAACCACAGACAAAATCGGTAGTTCGGGTTGCCGCTCACTTCAAGGATGACATGGAATATCCTTGAAGAAAACGTTTCTGGAAGGTTAAAGCTTAACAAAAAGAAGACCAAGCGGAAGAACTAGAATTGGTGCGAATGCAAGTACGCTAATGACAACGGCACATTGCCATCTCGGATAGCGTTTCTTGCCAGCGACGTGAGTGACTAAGTGGACCCCAGCCAGGCAGGTGACACCTACCCACTTTACTCAATGGAACAATCAGGCGGTTCATATTTCGCGACCAGCCTTTTGCTTGACCACCCCGATATTTTACCCAACCATGGGTGGTTTCAGTATACTACACCCGATACGGTAAACTCTCAGCTGGCGTCCGATTAACGTAAGTCACCCATCGCCGGCTGTGCAACGTGATTAGTTGACCAGTTGATCGCGCATCCTGGGTTCTCCGGAATTAGCGCAGGCGAACTGCCGACGCGATCATTCCACTTGATGTGGACTAACTGACGGAGAAAACGATGGTCAAACACAGTAGATCATTCCGTTTAGTAGTAGAGTTTTGCGTGAGTAGACACACTCACTAGTTTACATAGGCAGTAAAGGCATTTTCTATGACAGCGACCAATCACAACTGGCTGTTCGATTTAAGCCTGCGAGAGAAGGAAGTACAATAGCCAAATAGATAACTCACATTCTTTCCTGAAACACCAGTATCGACAATTCCGCGATCTAGTTAATATACAGTATGACTGTCGTTCTGACGCTTGAGTTTGAGTCCCTCTCGTATGGCGTGCTGATGAAAACCAACAACTAACAGTTGTCATTCCCTTTGTCGGTGATCACCGAAAGCAACTGCTTACAACAATCCTTCCGTAATTTTCGCTTGTTTGTAGGCCAATCACAAGTAGCTGTCCAGTTTTATCCTAAGGGAAACCGAAGTGCAAAATCCAAGGGAAACAGACAGCTACGCGCCCATACTAAATGAAATAGGGTCACACAGGCATCTCGTGCATACTGATCGCAGTTCAAATCCACATTCCGCAAACTTACACATCACACATGCTGAGACGAGGCGCAAGTCTGGCAGAACGCGAACACACAGACGCCCGCATCCCTTCCACTCATGTTACTACAGGCAGCTATCGATCTTGGAAATCCCAAGCTTTTCTCATCGGTTAACATTTATCGCCGCACAGACTTTGTTTGATATGTTTGACATAAGCTCGCACCCGCACACTCCTGACACATTTCATAGTGCCATCAACTTGAAATACCACAAGATTTCAGTGGTTCTGATTTACGAATCGGGAAGTGTATAATATCTGACGACGGGGTAACGAAATCACGTCCACAAAAGTGTGCACACACACTTCGCTCTGACAAGTATGCCATAAAGTTTGTGGGATGTGTATGCCACCCGAAGCTAACTGAAGGGCAGCTTAACTAACCTCAAGCCCCTGGATAAGTAGGCTACCATTATTTGATCGGTAGGTCTCATTAGACAATACATTAGTACGTACGTAAATGTAAGTGCAACCAATTCAAGGCAAGCAAATAAAACACTCCATGATTTTGTTACTTTGGTTTTGTTTACGCAGACTGATCGGATCGACGAAAAAGATCGTATTTCGTGAAGCCAGTAAATCTCTCTTGATTAATGATTCGGCATCGCAATTCTCATACTCAAACATACATGCAAACATGTTGGAGTGGATACAGTCGTAATTTTGCGTGGATCGTAAATAACAACAATATGTCCCAAACTGTCACAATAAGCCCAACGAGCCCATTAATGTTCTTCGAGGGAACGTGTTAACCGTGTATGCATCGTGCAGCCTGGAGAGCTAGGACTGAAGCTAGCTGATCGTCCAAAATTAACTGATGAACAGAACATGATAGATTCTAGCAGAAAATCACCTCATATAGAAATAGTGGGCCAGCCTATCGCATACTGAAATCCAACAGTTCTGATCGTCAGAGACGTATTATCTCTGTTCTTGCTGGCTAGTCGCTTCTGTTACACAGAATCCTCACTTGCATCAAAGATGCTAACGGCTGTACGTTCCCAGTTTCTCCTGAAGCATTATGGAAAATCACGTGTTCTTATACTAGTCTGAGTAGCCGGGTTGTTTGAATCTCGGACACAGCAGATAGAAAAGAAAGACTTCTCACCAATATATCGTGATCAAATGATTTTCCCAACGCCTTTATCAGATGGCATACAAAAGAAGTAAAGAATAGAAAATTAGTGACATTGATGCCAAAACGAGACGTACTTCATAACTTGTAGTAAAAAAAGATAATTTGTTGCGGTAAGCAATCAATCTTCTCAAAGCAACAAGTGAGGAAATGGCTTAAAAGTTCACAAAACTGAACACACTTATTGAGATCAGATAATAACCACTGTTATCAATAAAGGGAGACATTCATATGGTTTCTGGTTATCACGTAACATAGTCTTCTCTGCTGCTGTTGCTACTGCGGTTGCTGATGATGAGGATTAAGATGATGCTGCAGTAAGCAAATATACTTAGGCAGAAGTGATAAAAGACTTCAATCAAGAAGAAATTAGCATATCCCAAAATGGTTAGCGCCTCAGTCAACCATGTAAATCGACCATCTTCATCACAAAGCTTCTTCATTGACTACCAGACATCCGTTAGAAACCGGCCACCGCGTAAGTTCAAGTTCAACCTTCAAAGTGACTGTGCATAGTAAAAACTGCTCAAATTCATGAAAGCTTTGTTAATGCCTACGCAACCAGTTGTGATGTTAAAAGTGCCGTGTTCTTACTGGACATGCGGGCACTGCATGTCTGCTTTCGGTTTGCAACTTCTGCATTTTTGCACGAAGTTTCCGTAACATTCATATCACACGTTATGAGGCTGATGAGAATGTGAGGAATGGATCCATCTCCCATAATACTTGTTCCTCTTACAAATAATTATCTTAATCGAGCCAGAACATGATAACATATGGGACTTTTAGTTATACATTTCTTTAGCCGTTCTTCCATCAAAATTGACCATATCTTCTAATGTCTACAGCCACAGACTTTGTCATTCACTTGATCACTTAACCTGAAGGAAACAGGTGAATCAGAGCAACTAACTCAGCGCTGACAACATTCACCTCGTCACATCAAGGCGGCGAGTGTCTGACACGAGCTTCATACCATTAGATTATAATAATAACAGTGTACAGTGTGACAAGCGATTATTTGTCTTTTTGAGTATGTGACCGAGTCGGATAAGTCTACACAACCTTGAGGGTTGCACGACGGAATTCGCTCGATTCTAGCTGTTAAAACAGTCCTCGTCTTAGCCACATATTTGCTTGACTGTTTAAGGCGCTGGGTAAGTCGGAATGAAAGTTGACGGAATTTGTCCCGCACCTTGAATTACGAAGGCTCATAGTCGTACAGTAACACCGTTCCCGAGTTAATTTTACAGCCGCCCCCTAAAACACAATTATATGTGTGGCAGAAACTATGAATGGCTACTGACCCAACATTGCGTGAACTAGTCTCTGGTCATAACTGTTTATGTAAATTTTTCAGAAAAATTATCAGCAAAACTTTTCTTGTGGTAGTCGGAGCAAACAATTGTCGTGGCAACTGACTCAATCAAATTGGCAATGCCTAGTGAACAGATGTGCGGAGCACAGTATGCTAATAAGTAACGTTTAAATGATTAATAGCCTGTTTCTTTTGGTATCTTTTCTCTTTTGTCTGATCTTACATGAAACCCCTTGGGGACTATTTACAGAATAGTTTTTTCAATTCTTTTTCCGAAAGCCAACAGATTATTTTAAAAAGCATTACCTCCTAGTGACACAGACCTATAAATGACCATCTGTTTCAGCCACAACCGGTCAGGTTATTTTCGGTAATATTTTCTATCAATTTTGTTAGAATGGCACGTTCTTCAACTTGTGTCTACTTTCTAACTATGATCCACCGTGCGGTGACTGATTTGTTCACAAGCATTCTGGTCTTCAGGAAGTCCTGTGGGAAAAATCCAGAGTAATCAAATCATACGAGCGCAGTAGCCAGCTGAAACTAGAAAACTGGTACATTTGTAGTCATCAAAAGTTTCCCAGGAATGTTACTGTATCTCAGGTCACGGACCACTTCTGATGCAACAGTATTGTTTGTCCGTCTTCCACGTCTGATCTTGCGAAAGTTTAAGCAAGTAGTCTATATTGGGAACCGTCTGTGCTACGCATATCATCCTCTCCATTTTCAGATGGACCAGTAAATCTCCGTAATTGCACCAAACCGTAATGCGCACCTAGCCAGATGAATCTGGTGTTCAGGAATAACCGGGATTTTCGACGTCTTAAATTCTGTATGCTTATTCATTGACTAATGAACTTCATTACGCAATGTGAAGTTACAAATGCACATCGGTTGTTTATTGGCCAACTCTTGAAAACGAATTATGTATACGATACATTTTGATGAAACATTAGGTTCAAGGTTGTATACCAAGTGCGCATTCGAGGGGATGAAGTATGACTGTCGGGACCTCCATAACTGTTGACGACGTCCTTTAGGGGAGGCTTACACTTACATTCAGTTCTCATGTTCATGAGATCGCTATTCTTATGAAATAGAACTGAAAAACGTTTTCCTGAACGTGAGAGGTCGTATAAGGCTGAAAGCGCTGAGTTAAAGTAGTCGAATGTTAATTTTCAAATCGTCGTTTTATCGTTGTATCGTAAAACCTACTGTTATTATCAAGTTCAAAAGTCTCCCCCTATAAGGTTTGCTAATAATGAGTGTGAAGTATCGAAAGAAACAAGTTATAATCTGTATGCTTCCTAACGAATAATATGATCACACATTAAAAAATAGTCATGAGAGTCCTTTCTAACATGTTCCTCCTAATGAGTACTCACAGAGTCACGACCCTTCCGAACTCGACATTTTCGCTTTTGAACATAAAGATAATCGTTTATCGTTCGATATTTACAAACAATACCAAAAACGAATCCACTTGTTTCCTTAGAGTATTTTTAAACTAATGATGAACACTGGACGTAAATTTTATTAGTTGCTCTAGTTGTCTGCTTTAAGTTAGAAACTGTCCTACAAACTTATCTCAGTTAGGTACCAACTGTGGTCCCAGTCTGCTTAAGTACAACGGTACAGATGAGTTGTTCGTACAAGCCACAATAAAAAATAACAGGGATTTTTTCGGTGCATGGCACACCAACCTGATGAGTGACAACAACAGCCAGCTCCTTTTTGATGAGTAGCTTAGAAAAGCAAATACAAAACGCCTGTATTTACGACGTTGTACAGCCAGTTAAACAATATATTTCCAAATCAGCCTTATAGAGTTTGGCTTCCGTGCGTAATTTTAAGTAGGATCGAGGTAGATAACTTGTAGACCCTATAAATGTCAGAGAAAAGCCTTTGTTCACATTATGGTGTACCCTGTAGGACGGTCCAAGTTACAACAATCAACATAGCGCTGAGGCAAACAGTTTGAACGGATGTCGATCGTCGACCACTAGCTATCTCACTCTTGTCTAAGTGGATAAAAAAACCTCTACCACCGGTTAGCGATTGATGTACAATACTTACAACTGTGATAAAAAAGGCAACAAAATGTGTTGTCACTATTTATAACAACATTTGTGTTTCCTGTTACCATACCAAATATTAACAGGCTGACCTTGAAGTAGAAAACTAATATACAAAAACGGATTTCCGTAAAAATACGTGAGTAGCATCATACGTTCATATCTGAACACATATCATGGCATTCCATTCGCAAGGTAACAGGTATGGTTGATGATATATGTTTCCGAATTAGTCTGACGCAATGATCAAGACCAAAGAACGCCGGAACGCATAGGTCTCCAACTATGACTTACGCTACCCCGCCTGTGACTTTACTTAAACAGACAACATGCAGTTTAAGTTCAAAAGATAAGGCAGGAATGCAATGTAGCCAGATGTTAATGAAATGTTTAAAAAAATTTGGAAACAGTAAACATACTTTTCGAGAGTAAAACTTAGCCGACAAAACCATCAAGTATTACTAGTACGATAAAAGGATAAACGAAAGACGACTGATTGGATTAATTCAGGCATGGAGTATAAAATAATTGTAGTTTACACAGCTTAGTGAAACCTAGCTCATCTGAGCACACATAATGAAATCGGGCAAAATCTTTGGGATATAGTTCAATAAAAAGTTATGGAAAGGGAAATATAACAAGCCATCACGGAGATCGAGCAAACAGTTCAGTAAACAATCAAGAGTCTTTGTTTCGTACAAACGAATGAGATATACCTGAGTGTCCCTACCTACATCTACCATAATCGATAAAGGTATACCGTGCGTGTGTCGACAACTTACGTTCCGAAGACAGCCAGTGTATTCATCGCTCCATTTTTCGTATTGCCTAACGGTCACTTCATCATGACTCACGGCACTCACTGATTCAATTCATGGTAGGTTTCAGAAGTTACGGTGGCAGAGTTATCGCTCGTCGAATTTTCGGGTAACTATCCAAGTAACACTCATCCTAGCTACTTTACCCAGAGTTATGTCTTCCATCTATCTAAAAAAAATCTAATTGAATGATGTTTATTTATTGTCGATTCTGGCCACCAGAGTTTTTCTTACATGTTTTTGAATGTCTGTAAAGTAGATGATTCGATGGTGATTTCTTAACTATCCTACTTAGGTGTCTTAACCAACAAAATTGCTTGAACTCTAACCTGGATTCAATTCTGTTCATGTCTACTCAGCGAAACGTCTCGATATTCAGAACAAGTCGCCAGATAGCAAGGATACACCTTAGGCCTAGAAAGTAAAAGTGGTCTGAATAACGTACCCGGGTTTTGTTGCCCTGCAACCGAGCATACAACATCACAACTCTAGAAACAAGCATCAAGATTACTGTCTTCATGCTGGTTACGCTTTTCAAGGCGTGTAAGACAGTGTTAATCTTCACTATGCGAGCTCATAATTTGCAATCCACGGACACATCTTTTGACAAACTGTTCTCCACTTTACAAAAACTATGCAGATGCTCACATTCCCCTTATTGCTACTGACTTCTGGTGTGGACGGAGCTAACCTAACTGGCAAAGACTCAATGAAATGGAATGCCTTGTCTGCGATCAAATTTGATTTCCACAATCAATGAAACTGTAACGATTTATTGCAGTTTTTTACTATGCGCAACGAGCTACTTGTCACCTGCAAAAATAGATGGCTGGTTATCAAGTAATATAACGGGCCTGGCGCATCCAAAGGTTGAATATTAAGTAACTGATTATCCAAACAGTGATCGATCCGAAAACCGTTCTTCAAGTTCTAGAGACCAGCTGGTAGCGTTATGGTCAGTAATAAATCAAATAGGGTTGTAGATAAAATGAAACCGTGCTTCATGCCAGAGACACTAAAAAATTCATCAGCACTCGATTCACCCGACTGTATCCCCAACATTAACTCTATATACATGTCAGTTAACTAAACGTTTTTAACTGCGAAGCCAAACTTACCCCGCACTGTCAACAATAGCTCATGACTGACGGAAACGAACGTCCAATGGTAACGGCTATCAAATGTTTAACAATAAACAGAGTGATGAGAGTTCTTACCAAACATTTCCGATGCACTTCAATGGACAAGCACTGTGGTAGTCGCCACCGCACCCCTTATTCCTGTTATATCTAAACAAAAATGTAATGACAATAGCCTTGAAATCTTGTGGTTTTGTATCCTGCTCCCAGATGGAGCGAACCGAGTGAAACAGAACGAGTGCTAAAACTTATTCATCATGCTTCGAAAATTATACCAGCGCCCCATCGTCACTCGTAGTCTTTCCGCTTCGGAAGTGTTCAACAGCATTGCGCATCTCTGTTAACTTTGAAAAGGAAGCAAGTTACCCATCAACAGCTTGTTACAACCGGTTATCCGACTTGATCATAAGGAGCTTCTGTTGCACCATCTGTTCCAACCGCACATCTTCTGTCCAGTGTTCACTCGAATTACGAAGACCGGAAGGTATGTGAGTACAGGTCCTTGGAGATCAATTGGCCAGTAACAATTCGTCAAATGATAGGGTAGTCGTAGAGTCAAACCCTTACTACTTAGGAAGAAGATAGACCTCCATGGTAAGATCTGAGCTGAGAAGAAAGACAGTGAAACTATAAGGCAGAAAGTGGTGCATTACAGTACGTATGAGCACCACCAACATAAGATTGGAAAGTCAAACAAAATTCCAGGCCTGGACTGAGAAACAAACAAAACCTTCAGCATACACTGCATCAGCGAAGCGGATAAATAGAGAAGTCAACAGGCCATCATGACCCAAGTTTCTGGAAAGGAGAGTGAGTAGTTTATCGGACTACGGATACGGTTGGATAATGAGAATGGAAACGAAAATACACATATGAAAACGAGGTGACCTACTAGTGCCTAAGACACCTGTAGCCTTTTCATTGACGGTTTGCTTTGATTACGTTGATTCGCAGCTAACCGTAGCGTCTGTAGCACTGTTTCAAACCAGGCGCCTGAATATTCGGCCGCACAATTGTCGCCCATCGAACTTTCGCAAGCCCGTCAAGATCGCACTCCGTCAAGTTGTTTTGTTCAAGACAGTCTTCGACCATGATCTAAGATCGACACTATAACTTAAAGGACTTACTTAAACAACACCCTGATCTCGCAGCCTTCACTTATCTATATAGCAATTGTTTTGCAATCCCTTCACGGACCGCCTTATAGATGTGTCCCAGCTAACGAGGCTGACTGAGCGCTAGCATAGCATCAGTCTCGTTAGGGTCTGCTCGCCGAACTGCTTCAGTGTTCGGAAACATGTCTGACAGCCGAATACCTATGGTGTGTCTTAGGCATTGCAGATGGAAACGATACAGTCAATGCATATTTAGCCGATACACACCCAGGTTTCAATACGATATAGCAGTGTCGGCAGCGAAATTGCACAGTGGACAAGCGACCTGATTTTCTCTTCCGAGCCCCAGTTTTCCTCGTGTTTCTTACAAGACATGCAATAGCAGCGCCAGCCTCTGCCGCCTGAGCTCGTAAATCACGGCCCATGTACAGATCTCTCGACAGGCCGCTACCCAGGAAGTCTGCTCAGCTATCCGTTGTAGAAAATACACCTATCCCAGAGAAGGCTGAAAAAATGCCATTACTTGAATCAGACTCAACTTTCGTTGTCTCAAAATCCACAGTTATTCGCAGTAAATCTTCACTGTATGCGCGTGGTGCAGTGTCATCTGCTAGCAATGGTCTCCGAACGGCCGAGTTACATAGTCAACATGGAGCGCGGAAACGTCGAACGCTCAACAGACGATCAGACATACACACATATTTACACATACATATACTGTATTTCTTTAAATCTCAAATCGATTACTTGTATCCGTAGGAACATGATTAATTAACTGTGCATAGCTCACCTCATAAGCCGACTTTTTGGAGATAGCTCAACTGCACCACGAAGTAAAGGTGTTTTGTTGGTATTCCGAATGGTCCATAGGTTTACCCAGCATTTTAGCTTTTTCTCGTCGCTTTTAAGTTACTACTGTTAGCCTGTGACCGCTTTTGCATGCCTGTAATCAATATGTTTATCCTGTGGACAGCTGAAATCCAAGCAGAGTTTAAACCCGTCATCACCAACTTAGCACCACTAATGATGGCTACGAACTGGCACATATGTTGACGACAGCTATTAGAAACAAGCCCACCCAACACAGATGTGTCTGTTGTGAAGGACAGGTGTTCAGCTGTATGCGGAACCACTATGTTGAACATGCCTATCGAAAGGTAAATTTTGCGAGTTAAATTTTTTGACATAAATGACTGTCATAAGAGAAAGTTGATCTAGACCGGCATCGCCTGCCATTCTTGTTTCCAGGTGACGACATTCTTGCAACAGTGTACAGGGTGCGCTACTTCACATACGAAGGACCGTACGTACTACCTGTTCATTCTGTTCATTCTGTAGTTCACAATAGAACACCAACAAACTCGACATTATCCTACACTTTGTATCATTGGACGTGAAATACTCCAGCTTGAAGGGGATGTTTCGCTAAGAAACATCAAAACAACTGAACGATATGTCATCGATGTAAGCCTGAACAAGCGAAAGATTTCCGATAATATGAAGATCACAATCATATTTCATCTACCAACAAGTCCTAGATGGGCATGAACTGCAGGTTTTCAGAGATCAGTAGCTTGATTTGAGGTGTTGACAACGGTTGTGCAATCAAAGTTTGTTTATAAGATGTTGAAGTATTTATGTGACCACATGACCATATCACCTTGTGATTGTGCTCATGCTGATCTCCATTCTTTAAAGAACACTGACTTTGTAGTGTAAACCTGCAAAAATACTGTTGCATTCGAGTTACCTACCTATCAAACACATTACGGAAAGGGAAAGTATGAGGTCGCACTTTCTGTATATAGTTGGATTTCAGAGGTCCACTTAGTGAAGTCAGTCAAAGTAATCAGTTAGTTGCTTCGATTTCAAGGGTTCGGCTGAGTGGGTAACTTTTCAAGATGAAGTCATCGTGAGTTTTATTATCTCCTATGCATATTGAAAATCGTAGAAATCAGCTGACAACGAAGGAATATTACACCAGGAAGAAATCCCAGTACTGTAAAATATTCTCTGGATTGTAAGTGTGATGACGTCAAAACTGCTACCAATGCAGATTAAACTCAGCAGCGTTTCCAATATGAACAAATTAATCGCGCAAAAGTTCGGTTAGTTTGATGTGCGTAAATATGTAAACTAACAATAAATATGAGAGCAGGGATATGCGCTTCACATGATAAAAGAAAATTAATGGTTATATTCCCAATGGAATTCAGGTAAGTAACGAGATAATATGCGTTAAGTCGCGTTGAACATCATCAACAATTTTTCTTGTCAAAATTCACTTTGTAGTGCACAACTGAAACGTTTCACAACGAAGGTAGTCTATATAGACAAACCGACTGCATTCATTGTCTATGTTACTTTACGTTACATAAAACAAAGAATTTACCACGCAAACCTGTACAGTTATAGACACCCGAGGGATTTGTTAACGTATCTTATTTCAACCTAACCCTATTTTATCAGTAAATAAGGTTAGTGGCCTAAATGTATGCCGATACAAGTCAATAGGGATGGATGAGGAGGTGTAAGGAAGTTGACTCTACTGCACAAAAAACTTACTACTAGAGGAGGAAAAACATAAGTATGATTGGGAGCGTAACAATGTGAATGCGTCGATGTACAAAATTCGAACATTCAAGCAGTCGAAGTATTGTGATGGTTGTTTTTATTTGTTAAGATAATTTTGTCCCACAGCCCTAGTAATAGACATATGGTTCAGTAGCGATCAGCCCAACCTATAGATGTTACATGACTGAGTCTAGTTACACTCTACCCGGAGATGTGGTGGCGTTCATACAACAGCCCTATTGGATGAGATCTAAGTGATTGCGAAGCAAGATCAGCACACTTGATCATGTAACAAGGATATATACATCTATACACTAATAATTAACCCAAAACGATTGCTTTATAACCAGATGATAAACGGGGTTGTTCTGTTGGCCAGTCTAAAGTTTGGAGTGTTGTTCGTGTGT
>JTDE01001462.1:88358-127919 GCA_014338405.1 Paragonimus skrjabini miyazakii | reverse complement strand
TGAAGGGTACTTCCAGCAACATAATATATACAGAGCAGTTCAACCGCGTCTTGCTAGCGATCGCCGGCAAAAAATATTTCATAATCTAACGAATACGGAAGCAGAGATTACCACAAACTACGAGGCATGAATGACAAAATAATGTCCCTATCACCTGCTCGTGGTAATGCGTTCACATATAGGGTCATATGGGTCAAATACTTTTGTGCTGTTGTCGTGAACTGTTTGATCGGGTTAACCTTAATCCAGTGATGTATGCATTTCAACATTGATAAATATTTGTGAAAAATGGTGATAGACCAGGATAGTTACTTTCAACGTTTGCGTCGGAAAAGTAACCTTACACAATGACCTTCAACTCTCCTGGTGACTGGTTGCAGGTGTGGGAAAAATTAGTGGTTGTCACATACTCCATTCTGTTCGAACAAGATGAGGAATCTACACGATTTCCAACTGTACGGTAAATGGTATTTACTTTTGTTTAAGGATAGGGGAGATTACATACTTGTGATAATCCTTTGTTTCTTTTCATTTATTGACAATCTACAATCTACGATTTGCTGTTACACACCCATGTTGCACCGACGGAAGCAATACACTATTTTCGAAGTGACGTTTAATTGGAACTTCCTGAAGAGCATCGGCAAATATATCCTTGCTATATCTTTCAAAAGAAGAGCCTTGGTTAGACAGTAATGCACATTCTCAATTACCCTTGTCAATAGATGAGATTGACGCCGCTATTTTACGAACAGGGGTTCTGGTGGTTTGCATGAGTACAACTTTTGAATGAAGGGACTCAGCAACAAGTCAGTGAGAGTATGTGGCCCGAGTAACAAACTGATGACTTTTTAGACCGGCTACATCTAAGCTACATACCAGGGTATGTTCAGTCTAAACTACCATTAAGTATCCGTACCAACTGACTCCCTCTTTTGACTTATCAGAGTCTCATCTTTAGAAAGCAATATACGTTTATGTCGGAAGTTGGATCTCTTGATATGCATATTTCAGATTTTGATAGAGTTCACAACGGAATCATGTTACATGAACAGATCTCCAACGTATTGTTTGATGATTTGTCGCTTGACAGTAACGTGTATTTCACATGTACTGACGGAAGCTCGTGTGGCTCCGTATCTTTCGGGTATTGCGAGCTTCACACTCTACAGTTTACCAGATTGTAAACTCGACGGTCGGTGGTAAATGGATTAACATAATTAAAATTTTTGTAGATAAGTGATTAGTGGGTCCAGTGTCATGAGGCCCTCGAGAAACGATTTCTGTCCAGATAAAAATCAAATGAACGTTGCATTATTTGAAATTGCTCGAGAATTCGTTAGTTTTAGTTGAAATTACTCGGACTGGCTCATAATTTATAAAATCAACTTCAATAGTTTCACATTCAAAATAAGTTCTGTATTGCACGGTTTCTTTTGGTCAATGTATGGGATTGACGTAGCATGTTTTCTAGACCACCTAGTACAAATTCGTTTGTTTGTCTGTTCAACGATACAGTAATCTCATTGACGTAGCAATCATTTCTGATCACTGTCATCACTAGTGGAGGCTTTAAAAGGAAAGACAATTGTAGTTATCAAGAGAACAGTCGGAATAGTCGGAATGTGACAATCTAACTCGATATGTTGGATGGTTTCAGTTCGGTCGATATTGGTCACCCGACCTGCACATTTAATGGTACCAGTATGATATTTGCCTCTGCTAATGTACACATAGATCGTGATCTGTTATTTGCGAATTCATTTCATATGTTCACATATAGAAAGCACTCAGTAATATCAGCCACGTAGCATCTTTCTCTGGTTTCGCGCAGCTGGCATCTAAGTATCGGAGCTTAATAATAGATTACTAAATATTCATACCATTCTTGATGTTCATCCTAACGCCAATAATCCGCGACCAGCCTCGTGCTTGTTCGGACTAATTAGATAGACAATATCCGAATGAGGGTTCGGACTAGCAACCAGCAAAAAATTGTATCCGTTCGGATTCGAAATATTTTTTATGCGCCCCTTTCCTCAAGGTCAACCAGTAGACAGTATCAGCAAAATGGTTTAACACCAGTTTGTCAAACTGATGCAACATCAAATGCCGAATCTCACACGCACGAACAAGCAATCACTTCATCACAGTTTCAGAGTTTTCGGCTGTCTACAAAAATAAACGTGTTAGACCGTGTTGTAACTGTTCAAACAGCGTCAATCAATCAAAAACTGCGACATAGCTGCCAACCATCATTTCGAAAGTTGTAAGTTGTCACATGAACCCGATGAATATGAATCAGACTTAGCGGGTATTGGTTGGACGATAAAGGTGGAGATCAGGTTTTGACAGCGTTTTCAGCTGATACCAGGAGAGTGCCTGGAATCGTAGAATGTATCAATCTAAGGAGGGGCAGTAATGAGTTGATTTTTCGTGTTGGTTGAAGTATTGAAACGAAGTCATTCTTTGACGTTTTGTTTCACGGAATAGCCAGTTGGCGATTCACCGTCATCGACAGTATGTTGGGAATGCACTGTTGATAATGCGTTCGCTGGCTCCGGATATTGAAGTTTTGTGAGAAACCTGATTGAAATGCTCTGAACGTATTGATTGCTGTCAGTATATTTTATAGGCTATTATCTGTGATGTGTCTTGAATATAATGTATCTCACCGATTGTTTGAATGTGGTTCTCTAACCTAAACAAGTCTTTTGTCGCTTTCAATAAGTTCAGTGTATCAGCTTTAGGTTGGTTTGGTTGTTCAATTTTTTATGCATTTAAGGTCAATGAGTGTCCAAGTGATTCTTCTAGTCTGATATACTAAATCCAAGTAAATGTGTTGGTTTCCTATAAAACGCTCTGCTTGTCAACATTCGTATTTTGTTTAATACATATTTCTATTAGTCGATTATGTGAACAATTCCAGTTGAGCTCCCCCATGATCACCATCTCACGTGGTAAGTTGGTTGGGAATGTTAGAGCAAAACGTCACCCACACTATTTGACGGATGTTGGTATGTGCAACAAACTAGGAATTTATTGATTTACTGCTACAGGCTAAATGGACATTCACGAGTAATTTTACAATTACCGAAGACTTCGGAGTTTGGGGAATTTAAAGACATTATGACAAATGCCATTTTAGTGAGTAAGACGTTGAAAGACGACTGGTGGTCATTAATGTCACAGGGATAAATTAGAAAAATATACCAATCCAGCCGTGTCAGTTAATCGAAATTAATATTTAGAGATTGCCATGGCAAAGTGTGAAATTAAAATCAATGGGCGGTTAAGCAAAAATGTATTCACCCTTGCTTTGTACTCTCGCATAATTATGGTCCGTGATGATGTAAAGATAGCGCAAAAGAACAACTGGATGGGAAGCTTCGGTTAACAGGAAAAAGTCAAATTTAATTATCCGTAAAATATTCAACATTAATTTTGCAGTTAACTAGCGACTTGAAAAATATTAATATTTTGAATCTCAAATTTCGGAAGAATAGTGTGTAATTGTGATGCACCGTGTACAAACGATTGTCGTTGTTATTTACATGAGGATCTTTGATTGCTAAATTAAAACGTATATCAATCTGTTTATCAAAAATAGTGACTTTACCACTTACAGCTGAACTCTGTCACATAATAGACAGACCGTAACCTGTAACCGGTGAGATAAAATGCAGTATGCTGGAAAAGAACGCTTTACAAAAAGTGCATCTCACTTCTGTGATGAAAGTCGTCAACTCATTTTCATTTATTTCATTGTTTTGCTGGCTAACACGAATTTTAAATTGATTTTCAAATTTGCAACCGTATTGCTTGCAATTTAAGATACCGTTAAAATAGGGTAGGTCATATCAATTTTTAGAGGTTTCATTTAAAACTTCTGAGAACCGACTGTTTTGGCACATGCAGGTGAGGTGGACGTCTTGTGTTCTGAGTTAATTGTGGAATGTACGAAATAATGTTGAAGGAATTCGATTTGTTTTCGCCTACGATAGGAAAACGTTAAAATTCGTAAGTAAACAGTGTTGTTAATCCTGTGATCTCGTCTTAGTAGAAGATCGATCTTGATATTCCATCAGAGCAGTGTGTCTAAAAATAAGTTAATTATATTCTGAGTATTTCAAGCTGAAGACACAAACAAATGCTGAGCACAGCTAGAGCGCAAAAATAATTTATCCCAGACAGTCTACGGTTTACTGCATATGAACAATCTTTATCAATATAAAAGACAATGTAGATGGAAAATGGATAGATTGTTTGTAGTTAAGAAATGCCTGTAAATAGTTTGAGTATAATGTTCTTGACAGTGATTAATAATACTCAGAACAGCGTTAAGCGACGGCCTGATGGGACCTCACATGATAATTTCTTGTAACACCAACTCAGTAGATGATAAAAATGATAACAGTTATTTGGATAGGAGAGACAATTCCTGAGTTTTTGTCTATGTCGGTAATTACAACAAAATTCTGGAATAGCCACAACGTACGGTTTCATATGCTAGGCATGTACGACAGAATTCTATCCTTACCAGCCCAGACTTTGCACGAACTCATCCGATAGACAGATTTGGAATTCAAATCAAGTGTGCAGAGTATATGCCAACAACATTACCGTCATATATTAGCTCAGATGGACCAACAAACGGACGATTATATAAAAACAGCTAGGCAAGGAATAACGTTTAGTTGAAAGACAGTACTTCTGTTGTTAACAATACAACGGCCAATTGCAACCATGGCATAACTTACGCCTCATCATAGCTTCCATCCAGGATTTCGATTAGACTATAGTGCCCATCGTATACGTATTAATATCCGGCGGTATTGTAAGATATTTTGATCGCTAGGAAATAACTATGAATCGAGTGATACAGTTAGATCGTTAAGCTTCAGTAAACTTTACGAATATATGCACTTTTCTCTGAAGGTGAACATTTTGCAAAGGTATGCTTGAGTCACGCATACGAAAAAATTGAACTGAACTAAGATTCACATCCATGCACTTCAATTAACACGCACGTAGGTTTGTACAATTACAGTCGACTATCTTTCACGATGAACTCTGCACTGGTTATTTTCCAATATGTAGTTGAGTTTCTTGTTAAACATGTACCTAATATGTTTTCAAGCCTTGATAATTTTCTGATTGCCAGACGCGATCAGCATTTACGTACTCTGAATGCGGTCTCGAAGAGACTGGTCTCGCGTTGTAAAAGAAAAAGTGTGAATAAATTGTACCCAGTTGAACTGTCGAAGGAGGATCTGCAACCACCAGAAAAGTGATTTCGATCTCATTTTGGTGCGTTATTATCTGAAAACGTACAACTACCTGCGTTCGTTTTTGGGAGTGATAACACAGTTTTCTCGACCCACATATACTGTAATGAAGCAATTTCAACTCCTTAATCAGTTGCTGCTTAAAAGCAAAAGCTAGTGGTGGACCTTGGTTGACCTTGAGATTACTTCCAACACAATCAAATTGATTCTCACTTCACTACGTTTTCCATCACACTTGAGATCAGAAAAATTAACTCTATCCTCTTGCGATGCTTTTCCATATGTTCTTTAGGCAGCCTTATTACGCATACTTCCAGATGACTAAGAATGTATCATATTTTACTGTTGTCGGACAATGAGAGTAGTAGAAAGGAATTACTTCTAGCCTGACCAATCAGCCATGGCCGTTATATGTGCTGTGGAGCGGTCGCATTAATATATTTTCCTGCGACGATCAACGATTTTTATATACCACTACCCCCTCATTGTAATACTGGGTGAGGAGAGAGCGATACAAAAATGTTCTCACCACTGGCGATTCACTGATCTCTCATCTGATCTGCTCACAACCACACATACCGCCAGGAGATATTTTATTGAAGCTGGTTTCTAAATTAAGTGGTCATTCCCAGATACACCGTACACAGAATTCATCCCGGAAGAACTTGTGAATCTTATCCAGCGCGTTGCCCGACCTCCACTTATGTGGAAACACTAGGGTGCCGGTACTTGCGGGTCGGATTGCCAGCACAGACACCTAATGAACCAATATCTTTCCTAACCAGAGCGAGGCCCGTGATGCCCATGCAAGCGTCATGAGATTGAAATCGTTATCCAGATTCTACATGTAGTGACCTGTGCTGGATGGTGACATTGTGTCAGTAGATAAGTCATGTGCATTATGCAAATAAAACCAAAATGCATCAAAAAAGTTATCACTGTACATTCGGAGAAGGCCAAAGACATCACGGAAGTGATTCCACTTGGATGCCATGACCAAAGGGACTGCCGCTTAGTTTCTTTTGACAGCAGCACCGGCTGTCAACTAAATCAGACTACTCATAACCCTTGCAACACTCGGTTTGCCAGAATTTATCGTGACGGATAAGTTTTCTATGATTATTGGTGCTGCATTTGAAGACATCGTCGGTTTGAATGGAACCAAGCGTGCTGCGTCAGAACCTGAACTGCCCTCGAAGGGTCGGGTTAAGCGAGTCGTTCAGACATTATAAATCATGTTGAAGAAACGGTCTGGTGCTGGCTTACTCGTGCGTCCTCATGTCGCGTTATTTGATTAACTGAATCTTATTGACGAAGCCATCGGCGGCAGTCTTCTCAAAATCACGTTCGGTCGTTTTCTGCATTCTCGATTGAACGTACTCTATATGAGCAGTCGCTAAACAGGAACTAACAAAGGACCCTTTTGTTATACACACCAACGTACGTTTGAATCTGATGTTATCTTTGTGCGTCTACCATCTGAGAATGCCCGGCAAACCTTCTGGGTCAAAAGTATTGACGTACAAATTATAATGGAAGGTGAGAGAATGGTGATACATTATTTATGTTATGTGTACCAGCGGGCATCCAGTTTAGGAAACGACGTGTTTCCGATAGTTTCGCTCCAGAAGCACTTGGTGCATGCATGGCTGATGCAACGCCACCTGTGCCGGTCAAAACATCATTATCATCCGGTAGACACTTTTCAAGCCACATGGCCTTAACTAACGAAAAGACAGATAATTCGCCCCGTGAAACTGCACGGTGAGTTGCCCCACATTTGTTGTTGTCTATCGGTCAAGCCATACCTATCTCAGTTAGCCCGAAACCACTCATTCACACCTACATTGTTCATATGGTGCGTACTGTCTTACAACGGATTCAATGTCCTGTACCTGCATTTCTACAGTATACCATCTAATCGTTATATTATCATTCTTTTACGTGAATTAAAATAGTGTTTGTTGCTATTCTGGTAACATCGTTGTTTGATTCATCGCATACCAGAAATAATATGTATGACTGTACTTAGAATATATTTCATTTTCAAACAGTTTGTAACAAAATTTGGAGCACATTTTCTGTTGCAAGAGAAGTTTTGCTTCAAAGTTGTATTGTTTGAGTGAAGAATAAATATTTACGTTTATTTATTTATAATTCGATTAACGTAAAATTCTGCATTTGCTTTAAATCGGTTGGCTCTAATCTACTTCGAAATTTACTATGACTTATTCTTGTCAAAAAACTAAAGGGCAATTTAATCAAATTGCATTCGTGTTCGATAATGTAGGATATGAACTGGTACTGCTGTTTGTGCTTGTGAGAAGGTTAAATGTTTAGATTGAAAACATCCAAAATTGACATACTGGTAAACGTTTGAATAATTATGCCACTTCTTAGCATGATCAGAACATAATTGCTTCAGAATTTCGCAAAATACTCACTGAATCATGCAAGAAAACTATGATGAATAATTATTTCCAGAAAGTCATCCTTAGATCACCAAAATTACGTAGGTTGATATGAATCAAAACGATACGTGAATTACACTGAAGTTTAGCAAAATGACATTAAATCACATACATTATCACAGAACTTTTGCGCATCTACTGTATAGTCATTCAGACAAGTTCAGTAGCTGTTTTCGTTTTCTGTTTTTTCTTCTTCAAATATTAGATTAGATATGAAGTGAATCAGAGTACACAAAATAAGTTCTCACATTTTACCCTTTCTTACTGCACATACAGTTAAACAAATAAAATCTCTAAGTGAAACAATTTGTCACCTAACTGTGTGTTTCCAGTTACTAGAGAGAATGCATTTTTAAACTTATACGAAGCAAAATTGTGCAGTATGCAAACTATTGCGCATTAGAACCACATAAAATGTCTAACAAAATTTTATTTACGAATTCATGTATTTATGATAACAATAAACACACAGTAGTAGAAATTATCTGTTCCGATATTTTAAAGTTAGACAACAATTTGATCGGAAAAAAGATGTAAGCCACGCGCGCTTTTCGCTACTATATACTATAATCTTGTTTTTTATCGTTCGTCAACACGCATCTCAATTCCGTGCATCGATCTAATATTCCTCATTTATTGGTAGCGTTATCCTAATTCAGCCGTCTTGTCTCGCGTGATGTTAAAAAACAGTAAACCTGTTCAAATTGTATACTACAAAAGGATGGTGAGCGGTTTGTTTACAAGTATAGGGTTTCCAGCACGTATGGTATGTGATCATATTTGCTTATATTATATTCCGTTTGCTTTCATCAAGTCGCTACGAACACTAGAAAAGTTGAACCATAAGTTTCATTGTCCATGAACGTGATCACAATAACAGTTCCCGCATCTGTAGCTCTTGTTTCAGAAATGTATTCCGCTTTATTACAAATTGAATCTACCAACCAACCTGCCACTAACGTTTGAGATGAGTTTTTTTCAAAATCAGGTCGCACATTCCCCATAATATGCATAATCGTCTAGGATATATCTTATTAGGCTAGTGAACTAGTCGTTAAGAATCCACCACACAGGCTACCGTTTGAAGATAAAAATCCTTTAGTCCATCTTTAAGCCATGTAGTAGGCAGCCGACAGTTCAGTTGTTCTGCAACAGTTGTGAGTTTACCGACTTCTTGGGTTTACACAATGACACTAATTCGTGTCGCTTGCGCGTTTGTTGGACGAGCTGACAGCCTGAGACGATCCGGCAAACGGAAGATTTTAAAGCGCCCTATCTTCCTCAGTAAATTCGTAAAAGCTACTCACTAAAGTCCTTCAAGTACTCTGTTGGATACGCAAAATGTCAATATAACCTTGTTGTGTAAGATAACGTGTTCACGGGAGTCAAATGTCAAAACTGGCTGTTTGTGGTGTGAACTGGCGATCTTTGTGCTAGCACTTACCGACTTAGCACCATCGTGCCTGATCTCTCTCTACAGCAGATATTAACAGCTTTTGTTGGTACAATGTAAGTATGGTGGTATACAGGCTGAAGCCGCTGAATTTTGCCGATCACCACTATAATGGAATTCTTCACCGTGATAGCTAGGGTACCGACTAACGAATTACAATATCTCAAATGTAGTCAATAAAAAGGGTAAATCAGTGATTTGGATATTTATTTTTGGGATTGGTGTATAAAATTATTGCAACGGCCTCCGTAAATACCGTGTTCTGTCCTGTACACATATACCTTTGTATCCTGTTCTGATTCTAGGGCCAGCGCGTCATGCGTATCTGTGTTTCGAACGATGAATCACATCCAGTTCTAGCATTCCAGTTGACTGAGTTCCTAGATGATGACCACGTACCCGCAGAAGTTTACATATAGTGTTTTAAGAGCCGTTAATGTGTGAAATTGCATGTGCATATTGGGGCAATGAACATCACTTAAACCAAAAGGCGTGACACCTGATGGACCCAGTGAGAAGATGCGGTAACGGCTACATAGCCTTCCGCGACCTGTTAGGTTGCGGCGCGACGACGACCACAAATCGATCAGGAGAACGCACTGATCGACCGGATTTGGTCTTCTACGAACTTGTTTCAGTCAGCGTGTGCGAGTCACTCGGAGTGGATTCCTCCACTAGTCGTGCTTGTATGAAACGGACGATCAGTATTACCTGATGCACCGACGTCCAACGCATAAGACTTGTGCAAGTGATTTAAAAGACGGTAAGAACCCTTGTACGCTAGTTGTTGAGATTCGTAAGGTTTATAACAGCAGACAGACATATGCAAAGAGTCAGTCAACTTTTTAGGATACTTAGTGGGTTTACTTTGTAACCGTGACGGTTGATAAGCTAACTTGGACAAAAAATACTGCAAGTGACTCAAACAGTTTGTTGGGTCACAAATTGGAAAACTTCCGGCTACCAAGAAAATCTGTCCACACCTGCAAGGACGTATGGAAAATCTATTGATGATGGCAGGGATCCAAAAACACCAATATCCATATGAAGGAAACGTACATCGCAAGGCGGAAAGGATCCAACCGGACTGACGGTCTGACGATGAATCATGGACTGTTGACAAGCCAAACAACAAAGCGTCCAGTCACCAATAATCTTGTTTGTATTACTGATGAGTAGTCGGGGATTTGGTTAATTTCAAGTTGAACATCACCCACAAATGATTGCAGCTGTCGCATCCCCATAGACTTCCCAGCCGGCCCCTTTCGAAAAGAAGCACTAGACTCGAGTTTCGCTCTCATTTGAGCTCGTCAGTAGTGCATATCATCGCCTAGCAGGTTTAATAAGATCGGAGAACTCGACCTGTCTAGGAAGTTCTGATCGCGGGGTTATCGATTGGAGTTAACAGACAGTAACTGTGTCTCCATTTCGAGACGATCGGGCAACCTGATCATCATTCACAAGCGAAAGTGGTTGAGCGTTCACCTATGATAATTCGGTCGTGCCTAACGTGAGGTCAATGGCGCAGTGGTAAACACGGTTGCCTCATGAACAGCGTGTTCGTGGTTCAAGTCCCGGCAGTGGCGATGATATGCACTACTGACGAGCTCTAATGAGAGGGAAACTCGAGTCTAGTGCTTCTTTTCGAAAGGGGCCGGCTGGGAAGTCTATGGGGATGCGACAGCTGTGATCAATTGTGGGTGATGTTTAACTTGAAACCTTGTTTATGCCAAACAAAACCAACCGTTCAGAAGTAAGTTTCCTTGGTGCCTCGATTGTTGGATGCGGCAAATTGTGAATGGCGTCGGAAACAGTTTTCTACACTTCTTATTAAGCGATAGGTTTCGGTAATTCTATAAGAATTTAAACCTTATGATGTGTCACCTGTTAAATATTCATAATTGTCTTTTGTTTACCTGTGTCATGATCGCTAGCCGGAAGTTCAGCCCCATGCACCAAGTCGACGGAGCTGTCAAACGAGATGCGTACCAGATGATCGATCAACAGAGCGTCCGCCACCACATTTTGTTCTCCGCTAACGTATCAGACGTCAAACATATACTGAAAAATGTGATTCAAACGATGTAACTTCTGTGACAAATAGCGATCAGGTTTGGCAAATGGGATATAATTTACTGCCTTATGGTTGGTATAAACGCAAGTGAGCGATAAAAATGTTTGATGACTAAATAAACTGCCAGTATTTCACGGCTTAACGTGTTGTGGTGAGGTTGGGTCGGCTACAAATATTGGGAGAAAACCGAGATAGTTTACCAATTGTTATCAATCAACTGTTGAAGTACAGCCTGAATAGCCAAATTTGACGCATCAGTAGTGATACTGATAGGAGCGGAAGCACTCAACTGATGAACAGATATTGCTCGTCCATGTGTCTGCTTTATTGAGTTTAACGAAGTGATTGATGTCTCAGGTAACTACAAGAGTTTATTCTACTGGAAAATCAACAAAACAATGAATGGCTTCTGTGTGTCAGCAAGATGAGATGGGAAAAGGTGGTAGTAACTGACCATGCCAATAAAACGACTAAACCGAGATTTCGAAGTAAGTTGAGAAAAATCTCTGATACTATCCATATCGACGGCAAGCGGATTTACTACAGCTGAACTAATACGCTGTCCAATGAGATCCAGCGACAGGTCTCTGGACTGACACGTTGCCATCAAAAAGCCAAACGTTTAAACTTGCAGATGGGCATGTTTCAGTGACGATAACTGCAGGCTAAATATAAGTTACTCGCCTTTTCCGTGAAAAGGATTTTAACTCTGCAATTAGCTTACTAATCGCTGAATCAGTTAAGATCAATGACATCCTGCAAAACATTTTGAGTGGCAACTGGTACACTCATTAATATGTTGGGTTGCCCCTTGCTTAGCCTGAACCAAGGTCTTGTTCGTGTTTTCCTTCGGGTATTTTCTGTAGCTGGCATCGCATTACCAGCACTGGTGTAGATTCCTCTCAGCAGATTAACTTGTCAGTAGATTCGCGCCGATTACACTTAGTGAATACGTTAGCGAAACTGCATCTTCTATATAAACCCGCACACACGACTCCAGTAAGCCCGAGGTTAGCCAAGCCCGTGGAATGCAAGTCTTACGAGAAAGTTTTCTCTGAATTCCCATGGTTGATTCGGTCTACTGACGAGTTACCCGTCGTGATAACCGATGTCGCACATCACAGCTGATGAGGGTCGTCAGTACGCATGCCACCCCATATGCGAAAGACAGTCCAAACTTAGTACGAACTTATGAGTCAACTGGACATTATCAATCCGTCCAGTGGTCAACATACATCGCCGTCGTTCATGACAGAGAGACGGATAACAATGAGAGCCCATATGACGAATTTTGGACATTAACCAATGCAACTACTCCAATAGGTCTTTAGTTCCTTAACATTAAAGAAGTGACGACAAATCTACGCGACAGGCAAATGCTCAACCAGTCAGTTTTGAACGGGTTTATAACAAAATTTCAGTAGCCCCTGAAACCTTCTTTAAGACAGCAGTTATAACAATTATGCCTCTCCGAGTTTCTGGACATGCCATTCTACTACACCATCTCTGTCTTAACTGTCCACTGGTTTATATACAATGTCTATCCCCTATAAGGCGATGCTTAATCACACTTGCGCGATATCCTGATCGCTATCTGTTGATCAGAACAACCTTGTGTGTATGTGCGTTCGTTATTCATTCATTCCTTGAGGGTTTACATCGGATACATGGTGTGTGAGTGGAACTGCAAGTGGTGCAGCGCAAGCCACTTGCAGTGATGGTTTAAGGCGCAGGAGTCACTGTGACACGCTAATCCGTTTCGAATGCCGCCAACCTACATTCCTTGCGTCAGTGGGTTACCTTCACTCAGCTAAGCTCTCGTTTAGAAGGTCTCGTGTAACTTTCTTAGGACACGGTATTTTCATGAGCGGAGTCGAAACTCTTGCCGACTATGTGCAGGCAACTACATACTGTCGAAACCCATAACACTCAAACAACTTTCTCCGTACGAAGGTCTAATAAATCTTTATTTTCAAATCATTCCTAATTGTGCTCATCGAACATGACCACTCACCGACATTCTCAGAAGTGAAGTACGCTCGACTGTATGTGACGTTTCATGAAATGTTTCTCGCTAAGTTACTACGCCCGTCTTTCACCAAACATGTTTGAACCGTTATGCACTAGGTTTCATCCAGGTATACACTGCACAATGGAGATGATCAACAAACACTTTGTCAGTCATTATAATAATAAAGGCAACTTCCGCACCTGGTCCAAGAGATGTATACATTGTTTTGTGCACCGTTCCAAGCTGTTTCTTCGACGTCTAGAGAGTTATGTTGATCAATACTTCGGTCAGACCGACTAAAGTAGATCAGTCAGGCGAAAAACAGTTGCATGCGTAGGATCGTACGTTGCCCTACCGACCGCATAAGACTGTTTGGGTAATAAGGTGCGATCCCAGGAGCATACATCAGAACTGGTATCATAGTTACAGAACTGCTATCTTCCGATTTACCAAGGAGGGGGTTAGAGAAAGTACCGTTGAGCAGAAAAGCACTCCGCCCGCCCAGTAGTTGATCGGGACTGTCAGCGTGTTATCCATTATCACCGAAAACTTTTTGGTTCTATTCAGCAGCCCAACGTGGCTTCGAATACATGCGCCGCACGCAGCTGTAGCCAAAATCAAACGGCACAGTTATAAAAAGTACACCGTCAGGCCAGGCAAGCCCCTCGTTACTAGGTGGGTCAAGCTGTCAAGTCGCTGGCTTTGAATGAGGTCCCCTAAGAAACCTCACCTTCCGTTGTCGTACTGGTCAGATTTTGCACCAAAGACCTCCAAAGAGGTCCCTCAGGTCAGACCCCTTTCACAACATAGTCTACCAGAAAGAATCAAAAGTTATCGTCAGCATGACAGAACAGACCGCTCAATTTCTTTTACTTCCCTTTATGCCGAAAGATTCCACCTTTTAAGTCTGAAAAACTGGCAAATTATGGTGCTTTTAACTTCAGCACTGTTCGATAGTGAGCTGCTCTAGAGAGTACTGTATCGAGTCCATAACTGGGTGTACTATGTTTCCAATAAACCCACTTACGATTCTGTTCTTGTCTTCCACTAGAATTGGTATTTGGATAATGTTATGTATCAGCGGTTCTTTCGCACTTCAATAAACGTCTGTCGATACATACCAGAAAGACGTTGTAAGTGAGACAAGCTTTCTCCGAAATGAATGAAAAGCTAGTAAGAATATATTACATGATTTGTGTTCGAACTGATTTCGATGTACCTTATCAAGTGCATATCACAGAAATGAAAGTTACAACAGAATTTGCCAGTAACATAGTTTGAATAGAGCAGACAAAAGACTGACATTACACGATTTATGCTCCAGCAGGTTTCACTCTATCTGTAGTGGTGTTTACTGCAGACAAGTTAAAATGTACAAAGTTCCAAACAACAGGACAATCGCAAACGTCTACAGTTCCAAACCTGTTCGGTTGCTACTACGGCAGCATCAACGTCATAAACAAATCTTTTTTTCTTTGGCTCGAAACCAGTGATCATGAGCAGAACAGTCCGAGTTCCCACGCCCCGGTTATGCAACCGGCGCCTCAGTTCGCTAAATCAAATGTAATCTATGAATACGAATGTGGATGCAAAGCATCTTGTGTTGGCGGAACAGAGCACCAGCTTGGAACCAAGGTTGACGAACGCTTGCCGAAAATGGTTCAACAAACGTTCACCCAATAAAGCAACTTGGCAGGAAACACCCGAAGGGAGCCAGCATCATCGATTGCCAAGCCTCATTTGATGACACAACATGTGATTGATTCATCAAGGTCATTTCGTGTTCTGCCCTCAACTTGTAATAAACGTTTGTTACGATACGCAGATGTCATTGTAACCAGACACCGTCACCCCATTTTGGGCGTACAAAAAGAACCGTTTGTGACAATGATGCTGTCTTGGTAGCCACCGAGCTGGTTTTCAACTGTGACCTTTTGTGATTGTTTTGTGGTTTGGAATTTTGTGTATTTTACCTCGTGTGCAGCAAACACCAGTACAGATGTAGCGAAATCTGCTCGAACATAAATCGTTTAATTTCGGTCTCTTGTCTGCTCTATTCAAATTTACAACGGAAACTGGTTGTTTCAAGATACTACCTCGATAGTGCCAGTGGACTTCTCCTTTCCCTCATACCTGGACAGAACACTCTCCGTAATTGACCATTTTATGCATAATACATCACTTTTTTCTGCCGGTACTTGATAAGATACATCGAAATCAGTGCGAACAAAAATTGTACAATATACCGCTACCAGCTTTTATTCCAGCAAATGTCTACCTTTCTTCGAATGGATAATATTTCAGACGCTGTCAGGAACGCCATCTGCGATGCCCGCTTTGATCTTCTGGGACAAACAGCAATCGGACATTCGTGTACTTGCTTGTGATAAGGACGTATAACTCGGTTATCGTATTCCGAACAAAAGGCGGCCAAGTAGTGTCCGTGCGCCACACTGATAATAGCAGTCGGCCGTTACAGTTATACACACTTCAAATACTTTATCTATCGAATAACATATTTCAACAAGAACGACAACATTGCGTCATGCGAAGACCATCCTGTGCAATTCAACCACGAAAGCAAACTGCTCACATCTTCGGCCGCTATCTATAGTATTATTGAAGATGACCGTTCAGCACGTAGTTACCGCGTTGACTCAGAACATGTAACTGTATATGCTTGCTTTTGTCCACAAATCATCTGCATGCAAATACGGAACTTCTATCAAACAGCTCTGATGGTTAAACTGCCAGAGTCAGAAGAATGGAATGAACCAAGTGAGCATTGAGCAGTAATTTAACAGCTGTGCGCACATCTTGCGAATAGGCCTGTTATAAGGCAGCAGGGAAGATACGGCGCAGAACGATTACTGCTAATTTAGCAAAACTTATGAACAAATGTCGACTAATCCACATCAAGTTGAATAAGACTGAGACCACCGGGAAACTGAACGCAAACTAACGAAGAGCCTGAGAGGCTTATTTTTCTGTTAGTAAGACTGTTATATGTTAGTAAGGAAGCGACAGTTCACAAATTCACCATCTCCCTCGGTGACCTGATAGATGGGCTGGGCACCCTAAGGAAGAGTTGGACTAGATTTAATCAACCTGTTCATCTGTGAGTGATAGGAAGTATGCAGTTAAAATGATGTCTGAAACACCGGGTTCACTTTAGTAACTTCAGCACTGCAGAAAAAGACATATGTTGCGATATGGTAACATTTCGTTTACTATCATCAGTAGCACGCGTAAAACATGCAGGTTACGTTAGCGACTAGTGAGAGTGAATGAAATGTTAACATATGACAACATACGCCTTCTTTTTGGGCTGATGAACAATGATATTCCCGGCGACATTTCGTAGGAGAATGAAGTGGTTTTCGAACCTGAACAGATTGTCAGAAACAATCTATTTTCGACCATAGTCTAAGTAGTTGGTCATTGCGGCTATCTTTTTCATTTGCATAACGTTGTGAGCTTCAGAGACTACAGCCTGGTTATACTCTACCTCTAAGTGGGACGTGAAAGAAGTTGTCACTTGACAAAAAACAGAAGGAAACCTGACCATGGATTGTTTACGACAAACTTGACCAAGGTCAGGACCATGGCACACACTGCGCCGTAACAAGTTCCTCTGCGAACTCGGTGTTCCACTGTCGTTGCTACTTATGATTAGCAATCTTCAAAAATTGGACTGTTGATTATTTTTAATTGTTTTCTTCTTACTTATCAACGACAATCCACTGTGAAGCAGTATTAAATTGGACCAGTCATGTACTGGCTACAAGAAACATGGTTAAAATGTCGACGTTGACACCATGATTACCATCTAGGAAGGAACCGCTACAGAAACCTTATTTGTGCATTATCGACTATCGTTTGTCACTAGTGCATGTTTCATTGCTAACTTATATATATGCCTAAATATCCGTTCAGACGCACAGGGATTCCGTCAGGTACCTCGCTCGCTGAAATGTACGATTCAGTTCATGTGCACACCTTCGCTTCACCTGCAGTGTTGCCTATTCCTATCGCTCGCTAGGTTGCACATCCATGCCCCTATTCGGCCGTTCGTCTCAGTCCGCTTAGCACTACAGGCTTCTGTTCTGTATTCAACAAAATCCATAAGATCTGCACACATCCTATGAACGATGGACGAAGAATGATTTTGTTCCTTTTGCTGGCAAAAGTGGTGGGCACTGAACCATGCTGATGATGGCAACAGAATTGACACCTACCCCACCTAATCCTTGCATAAGCATAGGAAAAAGAGTTTTGAAGTGAAATTTTTAAGTTATTTACACTAGCATAAAAGGAATATGTAATACATAATCGTGAAGCATGAAAGGGAACGATCAGTCAGTTATTCCCTTTGATGATCTTAATAAAATGAGGAAATGGGTAATGATTTAATGAAAACTGATTCCCAAGTAGAAACACTACAAATTTTTAAATGCTTTTTCGGGGATAAGTTAATTCCTTAACCTGTTCCCTTGCTTACAACAAAAGAATAGTATATTTTTGTAGCTGCCGTATGATGGCGAATATATTTTCGCGGTTGAGATTAACTTGTTTTCAAACACGTAAAAGAAGTAGTTTTCATAGATGTTGCGCTTCCTGTTGCTCATAGATTGAAATCGATCGACTGCTTTTTGATTGGCCTGCAAACCAACAAGCATCTACTACAGCTCCAAAAAGAGTTGAAAAAAGGTTTAGCAAACGGTTGGTCCTGGTGACCACCAACGAAATGGTGGACAGCTGTTTCCATCTAGTTCGATCTCATCAGAACCACGCACGCGAGAAAATCGAATCCACGACCCGTGAATAAGTGGTAGTTTGTAGTCCAAGGGCTCATCCACTAGACCACGGGACCACGGTTTGCTGGATTGCAAGACAGTATGTGAACTAGTTTCCTTATTTTATAAGAGAAATGAAGTACAATTACTAAGGAAACTAATTTACATACTTTCCTGCAATCCAGTAAACCGTGGCCCCGTGGTCTAGTGGATGAGCGCTTGGACTACAAACCACCACTTAATCACGGGTCGTGGATTCAATTCTCTCACTTGCATGGTGCTGATGAGATTTAAATAGGTGGAAACACGAGTCCGCCTCTTCGCTGATAGTGATCGAATAATCGGCTGACGTTAACAGAATTATATGCAGCAATCGTTATATAGAATGGGAGTCAGTTTTTAGAAAGTGAAGACCTATTTCGGAATATCAACAGAGTTTATTCAGTCTTCGCAAATCAGAAAATATTCAATTAACTTTACAAACTATGTGTTGACTTCGAGTGAAATATTATTAGTATAGTTCTGTCAGTTCGTCATGTGATGCTCACGCAATCCAAAAACTAATGTGGGTTTCTGTATTATGAGCCAATTTTACGCGGTTGAGAAATACAGAAGAACTGTGTGCGTTAAGTGAGCATGTTATAGTGAGGTTAGTTTTTCATTATACCGTTTTCTGAAGATAAGCTAGTTCGAGCAAGATGACGCACGAAATTGATTATGAACTGAAACAAATAGCACAGATATTGACTGCATAGTCACTTTAAAACAAACAGTGGTTTCCAATTGTATTTTACTGAAAAGTTTTGTAACCGGGGCATGTTTTGCAAGTAAGGAGCAGGCAAAAAGCGGCGAATAAAATGTGTTGCCTCGAACAACATTCTACTATGTGGTCCGCTGTAGGAACGTACTTTTTATGACTGCCAAGGTCATTCATGTCACCAGAATTCATGACAGTCTGTACATCAGAACGCTTTGCAGATTAACTCGTGAACAAATTGTGGACTATCATTTTCAGGTGTGATATGGTTGACTGTTCACAATATGTTCGCATAACATGAATTGTCGCTCATTTTCACGTAAGTTCAAAATAGACACGTGTCCTGTCATCTACTTCATTTATCCACAGTCCCATCAGAGAACCGTCAGATATCTTCACTGTAGACACATACTCAGGGTACGGGTAAACAGAAATGAACGTCGGTTGATTGGCACATTAGCAATCGATTGTTAAGATGTTCCACTTCGTTGCTCAGGGTAACCTTGGGTTACTCATCGTGAATAAGGTTATGCAAGATAGTTTTTTCTAAGTACAACTAAGTAAAACAGTGATTTCCGTGAGTGAACTTGTATAATTGGATAAAAATGATTTATATGCCTAAACTAATGATATCAAGCTCACTTTTCATTTAGTACTACAACTGAAGAATACGGTTTGCTTCAGTTTGTAGACATAGTAACAAGACGCGACTAAAGTATTCTGCACAGTGATAAATAATAGGCGTCCCAACTAAGATAGCACTATAATGGCATCTACTCATTTGAGTTTTGTTTGATATGAAGATATTGATAACTGCCGATTAAATCCACCATGAGAAACTAATGGGATCAGGATGTCCATCCCAAGAAAAATTAGTGTTGAAATGAAATTCCAGGTCATAGTGGACCATTAATGGTAAACTAGTTTAAAAACGGAATGACAGAAAGGGAGTAGAACAAAAGTTTATCAATCGAGATTATTGTAGATAACCATTTCGTTTGTCACCAAATAAGTATGTTCACCAGTTGGACTATTACGTCGTTTGCAAATATTAGATTACGCCGTTATTCTCTTCTGTACATCATCTGGACCCGTAACTACGTCGTCTGTGTCCAGTATGTTGCAGAATTTTAGTGGGCGTATTAGATATGCTTCCATTAGCCGAAGTGGACAGCTAGTTAGCAGTGTATCCACTAATATTTGCAGCAAATTGATAGGAAAGGGGGTCGATCCATCTGTTTCGTAGTTGTAGACGAAACCATCTATCATACTAGATGTCGCACTTAAGTGTGGGATACTTTCTGGGCAACATAATCTATTTAATAAGCGCATATTTAACAGCATAAAATGTGTCTATTTACTTACTTCGACTTCAGTCTGGCGAGATTTGATAGATTATCGTCTCCGGGAGGCAAATGGAGACAATCTTGCGCGACATCATGAGGAAAACAGCTTAGCGACTAATGGTGTTGCACAGTTATCATTTTGGCAAGCAGGAATGCCATTATTGAACACTGTCGCAGGCAATGTACGTTTTTCCTGTCCAGTTCTACGAAATGTGTCATATGATTACAAATAATTAGCCATCCACTTTTTAATCAAACTAGTATCATAGAAGTAGATTCTTCCTGGATCTAAATTTCTATGTTGAAACTAATAGAACACGCAAGTATAGTTACGTAAGATGTATTCTCCAAAGACAACCGATCTTGTCAGTTACGATACACAGACTATGATCAATAAGTATACATTTATTTAACTTGGTGTAAAATAAGAATGAGTCCTTGACTTCGACAAGAATAGTGTGCATAATTAGAAGTGAACTAGTCACGTTCGAATTGATTTTTGATTTAAAAATAATAAAATTTTGAACAAACCGATTAAGGAACTATCAATAATGGGAGGACTTTCTGTGAACTCATACCCAGTGCATCCAGGTATCGGTAATGCTTGGCTGACCAAAAATGCCACATAAATGACATACCTCTAAGACCTATCTCACCGATGGTCAACTCGCAACAATATAAACCAGCCCAGTGACTCGGTCGCTTGTTGCAACCACTGTAACATGCAAGCCGACCATTTCTACTCGGATTGTCCGCCACACCTGCGGACCAACTGTGGGGTAACGTAGAGACAGCGTCCTTTCGAAGTAGAGGTCCCAACAACAGTCTTGAAAAAGGAAACAACACAAACACGCATTATCCGAAGGCTCTGTAAGCCATGCATACGAACTACACAAACGAAAACTGAAACGGCATCAACAGCACAGCACCACGCCCTGTTGCACAATTAAAATTCAACCCATGCGCGCTTGCTGGTTTCGACTGCAAGTTACATCACTGCACAAAAAGGTTATTCACTTTAGTATGAAAGATATTTTCATGTGCTGATTCCTCTGGAAATCTCAAACTAAAACACGGGATAATGGCACAGTTTGCTACAAAATAACTCTTCACAAATATTTCGCCAACCGAATTGGCATCCATTATTCATGACTTTGCAGCGAGGCATAACACATCCCCCACGCTAGATTTGTTGGAATATTATAAACTCGTGTACCCGTCTATCGTGAATACGCAGTATTTATTAAGTGGTAGGTTTTGCCGACAGATTGATGGCTTAGTGATCTGTACTGGCTAATATGTTTATAGCGCCTTTAGAAAGACAAACGGCTACCGCCAGCCAGTTCATAAGGCTTTATGAACGATATGCTGACGAAATATTGTGTGTTTGTATGTGACTCAAGGCAACACGTCAGCCAGCTCTGTGCGTACCTCAATGGTTTTTATCCGAACATCTCGTTCACCACGGAAGTTCAGGAGAATAACAAGTTTTCCCTGTTAGATGTAGAGGTGTTTGTAAATGATGGTGGATGCATCAGTAGAACAATGTATAGCAAATCAACTTGGATGGGATAAGATATTCAGTCCAAACATTCTCATCAACTTTGCCCAAATGTGGTCTCTTGTGAACCCCTTCGGTAAGATTCCTAGAATTCGTCCACTTGGGTCAACTAAGGAAGAATCACCTTTTATCTAACCAACTCTTACGTACAATGGTTACCCCGCATGCTTCATTTCAAAATACGCTGGAGAAATGTCGAAAACGGTTACTATCACAAACCGTGTCTCAGAAACCAGGACACTGCCGTACAAGGGTGCGTACTTAACTATCCTCAGCAAACGTAAACTATAATGTGCCGTCAGAATCACATACAACACGGCAGAATTAAGACTGATCAACCAAAGGACATGGTTGCCCTGTGTACTGCAGTAGGACCAAAGCAGCTCACTTGCGGTATCTATCATCATTTATGAATTCACTTGTGCTTGTGGAGTCAAGTACATCGATCGTACCGCAAAATCTTTTAGACCATGCGTCATTGTCAAACAAGGGTTGTTTGTGTCCATATTTCCTTGCTGAAATGATGTCAAAGTGGATTTCTTTTTGATCGAAGATCAATTGGAACATGACTAGTTCATTTCTGATTATACACACTATTCTTATTGAAGTCAAGGACTCATTCTTATTTTACACCAAGTTGAATTAATGCATGCTTACTGATCATAGTCTGTGTATCGTAATTGATATGATCGGTCGAAATTTCTTTACAGAATACATCTTACGTAATTTCGTGTGTGTTTCAAATTCATTAAGAGACGTAACTGCTACAAAACCAATAACTGTGTATGAAGAAATCAACCTGTCACACAGTTAAGGCATTCGGGGCATTCTGGCGGCAACATATGAATACCACCTTCTTTTTTATCCAGTAGTGGGTCTACCTTAATGGGATTCGCAGCTTTCGGTCGGGATGAGGATATGTGTCACCGATGAGCAATAATAAGAGCAAACCTCGGGTCTAATGCTTTCATTCATAGCGGATCAGCCAAAAGGCTCAACTTAATACAATGCCTGTGATTAAATGTGGGAGGCGTTCACTTTGAAACAGTAGAAACTTCGGCCTTTAAGGATGAAATCCTAAACCTTAACCTAGTGTCACAATAAACAAATATGGTGAAAGATAGTGGATTTGTTTGGTGCACGGACACTTTTTGAAAACACTGTACAGTGATAAAATGAGGTTGGACTATTTTACAAACTCAGTTTGAATGTTTGTCCGAAATGATGCAAAGATCTTGGAACCTAACTATCTTTAGAAGAGAAACATGAGATATGTGGTCAACCGTTTGATGCACAATAATTCTTGTGACCAAAATACTACAGTTTTGTGCAAGGCCTGTTGAGCAACCTGTCGAAGATGACTGTCGTCTGGCAGTACGAAGCCAAATAACCGCCGGTCAGGAAGAACTCGGGACGCTCGATGAAGGGCAAAAATCTATGGAATCACCTTGTGACATCCGGACAAATTCAAAGCGGACGGAAGTCAGAGGGTGTCGAAGTGATAGTGAGTAAGATTACGATTGCCAAACAGACTGTGTAGAAATATGAAAAGGGTACCACTTGATGAATAATAAAATAAAGAATATCGTGAACAAATATGTTCTGAAGTGAACCACATTTGTAAGTATAAGATGATATAGACAGGCTATCCATCAGTCCGGGTAAACGTTTGCCTTCGTCACTTCAACATTAGAAACCTGGGTGATGATATTTCAATCGTGTGTAAAGATATGTTTTGGCGAGTTGGTGCCGTCACGTGCGATCTTTCAGTAACCCGTGATGTTGCTGTTCCGCGGTAGAGAAGATGCTCCCCATTGGCCATCAAATCGCGCTATTACTGAGTTGCTCCTTCGTCAATTATGAATTTTTATGTCCGTCCAGATTAAACTCTACATAATCGACAGTTGCTTCAGGACCACACGACGTGTCACCGTTATCTGGATAGTTGGTACGTCGCGATAAATACTGCTTCGTTGCCGGTTTTTTCAAGGGACTGGTTAAGGTGTATACCAGTATAATTGGAAATTACGAAGTCACAAACGCACGGTGAATTTATATATTCCCTTACGTTCCTTGACATTTCTTCGCAATCAGCATTGTCTTTGAGTTTGCGCTCAATTCACTTTCAATACCGATTTGACTAGTAGTTCGAGCCGCAGAATCTCAAGAGAAGCGCACCGTGTACGGGCACAGTGAAGGGACTGACGGAGCTAGAATACCGAAGCCCTGTTTCAACAACACAGCAGATATCGATGTCGAGAGTTTTCAAAGTGTGTTCAAAGGCTACATGGTGATATGCCTGCATAGATGCCCGAAGGTGGGACAATTTTGGGTTCGCGATCGCCGGGTAGAATACCATACTGTTTCCTGATCCACAATAATTCTGACTCTAATTTTGTGGTAAACGGCAACTGAAACGAGTCGCTATTGTGTGTATGAAAACGAGACTGAGAAATCAGTGAGCAAATAATTATTGAGTAGAGGAGGAAAGATGACAGCGAGTAGTTCTGCACGTGTTGTACATGAGAACAAAGCTGTCTGCTGACATCTCCGCTAGAGGATTACGACATCAACATAAGATCAAATACAATATGTATATAAATTCGTAAGTTCATAATTGTGCGAACAAAACACTTCTCAGTTACCCACGTTTCAGGAGCCGCCCCTGACAACTTCGGTTCAGCAGAAAATCAAACTAACAAGGCTACGGGGCCGGTGAACAGCAGTGGTTCATTCCATACGTCATTCTGATGGAATCAATCTATCTAGGATGCCCAGTGCAACTGCATCATGTTGCGGTAGAAGCCATACAATGGTTCGGGGATTCACCGAGGACAGCTCACCTGGAGCAGTGGACATATCCAGCCACGGATGCCAACGGTGAATCCACCACGTCCCGGTAATGTTGTAATGCTGTTTAGTAATGCTGTAGTAGTAATGCTGCTTACTGTCTGAGGCTGTTTATTCGTGGTTGGCCCTAACATGAAAGACCATTTTCCACCCCGTAACTTGTAGGGAACCCCGGAGGATTTGAGCTAGTCCAAGGGTTAACCGATGTGCGGCGTCATCAGAGTGCAACAGCACTACAGACTTGTCTGAAAGACTTGGCAATTGATGACTATTGTAATCAGTTGTGAGTTAACATGAAGAAGCGGGGTTTTACCATGACAACGGGTGCACCAAACCTCAAGAAACTGAAACGATTCACCGTTTTTATTAAATTGAACACCACCCACATTTGGTCTCAGCCTTTGCATTCAGATGAGACTTTCGCCTAGCCCACTTCGAAAGGAAGCACTAGACTCGAGTTTAACTCTTAGTAGAGCCCATCAGTAGAGCATATCCTTGTGCGGAGCAGAGTTTGCACCCTGACCCTCGTGCTTGTGAGACTGGCGTGTTAATCACTACGCTAGCAACCTCACAATAGGCATGACCGTATAATCAACTCCAAACGCTCAACCACAACCTTGTATGAATATTGTTCAACTTGCCTGTTCATTTCGAAAGCAGAACGAACAGAATCACTCTATTCTATCCAATCGATAACCCCGTGATCAGGACTTCTCAGTTAGGCTGAAGTTACTGTCTTCATTGAACCAACTGAGCCTGATTTGAATCAGTAGCGAAAGTTCGGGGATTTAGATTATTTTAAAATTGAACACCGCCCACATTTGGTCTCAGTCTTCGCATTCAGATAGGCCTTTCGGCTGGCCCACTTCGAAAGGAAGCACTAGACTCGAGTTTCGCTCTTATTGGAGCTCATCAGAAGTGCATATCCTTGTCCGGATCAGAGTTTGCACTCTGACTCTTTCAAGATTAACTTTCTTCATGGTGATAAAGTGCAATCGCCCTAGCATAGATACGTCTGAAAAATGACTTTACAGTTGCAAACTTACTCCTCCATCTCATCCATTTATAGGGAGGAAATGTTTTTAAGATTGAATTCATGGTTTTTGTGTTTAGTCCTAGCAAAATAGCAATGTTCTTATCCAAATAAATATTTGTTGTCTGAGAGACAATTTCAAGAAGTATACGTATGTTTCACTCATCTAAGTGATTTATGTTTAAGTGTGGCTACCAACCATACTGGAAAAGACTGATTCCACATGTTCACCCCTTAATTAGTTTTGGCCCAGATGTATTCATCTGAAATATTGTGTCCAGTTCGCTGAACGTTATTTATTACGGTACGGAAATGCTAAGATTGAAGTTTGCCTGCTGTCTGAGATCAAGCTGATCGCTCAATCACCCATGGAAGCTCGAATCACAAAATGGGTGGTGTCAGCCTGTGTGCCAGCCAGCGTGACAACTACGTACGAACTTCGTTTCTTCCTACACGTTTTGTGAGCACGTTCTTTTAACCATTCGCGGTGTCCGTCATTTTGCTAATGTGCCTATTACTCGCGAGATCTAACTCACAACGGAACATTATAGTGGACCCACCTTTAACCGGCTGCAGTCTCGGTGCGTACCTTGACTGTCTAAGCTTAAAGCAACTTCACATAAGCCCAAACAATCTACCTGGTTTCAACGTACCGGTTAATTTCAATTAAGGAAATAAAAATACCGTCAACGCCCCCTCGTCAGCATCTATCAGTATATAGGATAGACAAGTGGAGTACACATGTACAGACTGTGCCCAAATATATAAACCAAATGTTGGCTTGTTGGCGCATGTTTTTATGTACCACTGCAGAGATGATACAGAACAGGAATTAGGTGTTCAACTTCTCAAAATCTTTGGTTACACCGACTGTGACCTCAGCCTTCTGGACGAAGTTGGCTCCAGCCAACAGAGGAGGCATGCGCACCCCGTCGAACGCAACCGCAAGAAAGCCGTCGGATCTAGTTGGTCTGAGCAAGAATCAGCTTCTCTTGTCAGACTTGCAGATGAGATCACTCCGTCGTGCACCACTCGATCCGAAGTTCATCGCCGGCTTCTGTCATATTTCCCAGGCCGTTTTTTGGAGAGCATCGGGACGCGTGTATATGCTTTGAATTGACAGAGAAATACTGCTTGCAATCAACCTCTCGCACATAACCATGATCGAATACTTAGTCTTATGCTGCTAAGCATAAGACTGACTCAAACAGCAATAAGCCAACTGGAGTCCAATAGCGATGCTTTCTTACATGGTAATGAGTTGATTACAATTGCCGCGGTCTTCATACATACATTTTCACACTGGTATAGGTAAAGTTTCTGCCGACTCTGCATGTCCTACAAGCTTCATTTCTCTGGTTCTAGTGTGGTGTCCTCCAGAGTGACCCACTGTCCTCGCTGCAATTTATTATGGCAATAGATGAGGTGTAGGCTCCATCTCGGCCAGAGGTTGTTTATCAGTTACACGATACACTGGTCAGCGGTTTCGCCTACACCGATGATCTCACAATCTTGGCCGAGAATCCGATGCATCTTTCCGATGAGCTCGCAGCCGCCGTTAGTTTTCTGGAGCTATCCGTACTGAAGATCAACATGCAAACTGCTGAACTAATAGTCGCCTATGACGATCATAGGTACAACGCAACTACTATAGCCGACCATTCTATCCGTATCGGTCGGACGTTATCAAGTCACTAAGCGCCACTGACAGGGTGGACAACCTCAGCATCCCGTTCACCTGGAAAAGTAAAGCCTTCGCCAACTTCTCACTACGACTCAGTACAATGCTGGATGAAAGAACCGAAGCACCAATGAGGTTGAACCGTCGTCTCTGCCATCTAATACAGCATCTGATCTTCAAGATAAATCACTGACTAGTTTTGAGCCGAATCCACCGAAGCACGCTCAAATCTATGGAATGTACAGTTCGCCAATTTATTCGGCAGTGGCTGCCGTCGCGTGTTGAGTTACCAAATCGAGAAAATGGGAACAAAGTTCTGGGCGGCATTTAACAGTCTCAATTTATTTGATAGACAACACCTTTTTATAGGGAAACGACAGTATTTACAATTGCTGTTAAGTGACAAGCGTTCTCGCCTCTTGATTGGCCGGTTCTTTGCATTGTTGTCTCACAGCCTTGCATCTAGCAATTCGGTTGTTCAAAACAAATAAACATTCAACAGCAGCTGTTCGCTGTTTATGATTGGTTGACGCCGGTTTGCCAATAGTTTCGTCCGAAGCAGCTTGTGCGCGAACAACTGTTGGCTTTTAGTGGTCAAGAACGAGTTACTGGACAGCCTCTGCAAATTCAAGCGTATCTCACTAGGCTCTCAGTGATAAAAAAATGGTCAAATACAACAGAAAATTCTAGAAAATCACGGTAATCGAAAAATGTGACTCACAGAAGGTGTTCAAAGGTGTTCAGGTTGACCACCACAATATTCTAGATTTCCAGTATCTGGGAAGTAAAGTGACTGAGGAGTTACCGTGAACTGCTGAAGCACGATCAGAGTTGTGATGATGTTCGTATGGTATCGTCAAGCGACCGCACAAACTGAGAGGATAGCAGACCAGCATTAACAAGTTTGTAGCGCATTGCAAGGTCATTAACGATTTTGAGCAACATCCGAAAATGGTGTCAAAGCGTTATTGTACAAAAGTGAAGCATCATCAGTTAACGAAAATCAGAAAGCTTCTACGGGTTGAATTTTCTACAATCGAAAATCCGCTCTAGTTCAATCTTATTACACCCTTTCCTTTTATATAAGTTTGTGCATTTCTAGTTTTTGTTGACTGCTCATAGCATGCATCACGTTCTTTCTTTCCGGTAAAGTCCACTGTCCCAAATACACACGATTCCTTCTTTTCACCACCACGTCACATCAATATCGTATGGCTTATGCTGACGAACATTGATCACCACACCGCGTGTTCGCTTTCTCCAGCATTATTTCCTTCACTTGATTTAAATCGTGCCTTCTGCAGATTTCACATTTTGCTATGCAATTATTTATCTTACTAGATATACCTGGGTAGAAATAAAGTTCATTTGCTATCCGAACACAGCTGTTAACATCAGCATGTACCACATGGACTTGTCCAGTGAACTTCTGCTGCAAATCCTTCGGGATGAATATCCGCTCGCCGTGGAAGGTTATTCCTTTTTTCTTAGACAAACTGATCGCAGTCCTTGAAAACTGTTACCAGTTCTTCGGGTAGATTATTTTTGTCCCGTGAACAACCATCTTGTATAACACGAGTTAGCTGTTTGAGTGCTTGATCCTTTTTCGTTGCCTTTTTCAGCTCCACTGTTCCGTCCACCGGTACTTTCTTGTAGTCCATTGAAGCAATGGTCTCGAAGTCAGAATTATCCCTCGCAGTACTAGAGATATGGGAGCGCGAGGGAGTATCAGCAATATGCAGTTGGTCTCTGGGCTGTTGGACTAGCTCACAGGGGACCTGATGGCCTTCTGGCTTTACTGTATTCGCAAGCCATTGACCGTACAAAACAGCGAGTGGGAAAATGTGAGTGTTTGTAAGGAAGGGGTACGAGAAAGGATGGAATCGTCACTAGCTACGTAGGATGGGCTGGACCTGTCAACCGTGTGGAGCGCATAACGAATGAACACAACTTTTTTCTAAGTCGCGTTACCATTTGGGTTGTGAAGCAAAATTGTCATTAACGTCGGACAGCGTTGAGGTATCATATTTCGAGATGTCAATTCTGTTATTAATGTAGACATAAGCATAATCAGATTAACAGGTTGATTCTTGACAATGTGTGGGCTATAAGTGTCCGATTAAAAGGTCACTTACAAATACCACAAATTCTGCTCGTTAAGAAGACGTCTGCGGGGGAAGGAATTTTCCCAGTTTGGGGACTAACAAGTTTACAGCTGAATTACATCCGTTGAGCTGACTAACAGGCATATTAGTAAACTAAAAAAGATCACGTCACTCATGTGCACTTTCTGTGAGTCATTCTGTTTTTTTTGCTAGCTTTTCCGTAGAACAGTTGTATCTATGATTCTCGAAGAATGTTTGGACCATACCACGATTATAACAAATCAGTGCGGTAATGTTGGAACGCAAGAAGTAACCAATCCGTCCGTTACTATATACTGACTGCGAAATTGTGCAGTCACACATTTTACACATGGGCAAGATAAAACTATAAAAACTTTTCATATCGCGCCTAAAAAATATGTGCGTATCATTCTTCTTGTGTAGTGTCTTCAGCGTTTTATTACTGGTTGTTTTTATTGTGAGATATGTCATTACCGTGTAGCTTGTGAGCTGATAGTTCACCCGAAGCAATATACTCTTCAACTTGAAACTTCGCTGCAAAACAACTGGCCAGAATCGACCCTGAGAATTTTCTCATGCCTCTTCTTGAGGTTTTGCCGTAAGCAGTGCAGGTAAGTTTAGTCAACAGCTCATCAACATCTTGTGGTTCGTTCTTCCGTCATGTTGAAGGCATCAGATATTGCTAATCAAAAGCGGGGACTAGCAGAAGTAATCACGAATTAATGGATTGCATTCAACAATTTCCTCTACAGACAATCGGACAGGCTAAACGTTGTTCAGAAGCGATTGTGGCCGAAAATGCAAGTATAATAATTCCGTTGAGGTCAATGGCACAACAGTCAAAACGATTGCCTCAGACAATCTTGGACTGAAGTTAAAATCCGGGTCACGGCAAAACTATGCGTCACGCGTCCGGTTCTAGCGAGAACAAAACATGAGTCTGGTAAGTGTGTATAGAAATGCGATGGCCGGAATGTTTATATGAACGTTAAATCTATGACCAATCAGCTGTGATGGCCAGCGTAATTCAAAACCAGTGTTGCGACCGTTCGAAGCAGATCGTGATGTTCTCAGTGAAACCAGGGTGATTTCTTTTGATGACATGTGTACGGGTGTTACCTTCTGGCTACCAAAAAAGTACAGCCTGCTAATAGTGTAGGAGAATATTTATTCTCACCCTTGGTGAATATTCTGGAAGTTGACATTTTCCTATATTTATTCATGCTTACGTTTATATTTGTAAGGTGGAGCCACATGACTGCTGGAATCACATTCTTACATAAAATTACAGCATAACACTTTTCGATAAATGTGAGAGTGAAGGTGGAGTGAAAAGAACTGTTCGTCAACTAATCGTAAAACTTTTATGAAAATCTATCACCCGATTGAGAAACGCACGAAACTAAACATATTAGTTATTCGTCAAGGCCGATTAAAAATCGCCATATGATTTCACTGTTTTTGAACTGTAATGATATTTCCTTTGAAAGTGAGTTAACTATGATAAACCTAACTTTTCTCGCCATACAGGGATTTATGCAAAAATAGATTAACTTTGCCATTGATTTAGGAATCGTTGGACTGTCCATTAAATGGAACAGCCTTCTAATTGTGTCCACCCGTTATTTCCCATCAGTGTTTCTGAAAATAATGACTTTGAAGACAGTAACTGTTTGTGTTTTGTTGTATGGTGGAAACCGAACGCTCATACTAAACTAAACTTTGATATTGGATTAAGTTGCTTCATTGGCTTCCGGGTTCACATAAATCTTATTGTGAATAACGCACGAAGCAAACCATTCGACGTTCTTGTAAAAATGTATCATTAATATTTTTTTAAAATAATACAATTAACGTTGGTATTGTGAAGAATTTTGACAACTGAAGAATTTTGGACAACATTCTGAAGGGGCACCTAACGGAAAAACCAAACAATATCGCAACTGGCTAATCGATGGCAATTATAATTTACAACAACTTCATAAATAAAATTTCCTATAACAAATGCCGTACATCAAGTATTCCCACAGTTGGATAATATCCAACGGAATACTTGGTGTCGTGTGTATTACTTATGATAGAATGTCACTTTTGCAACGCAACTTTGCTAAACTATAGACACTCGTAGAAATACGTCGAGGAAAGTAAGATGATGCACAATAGTTTATTGTTTTCGTGTTATTCTTTGTAATTCAAAGCTGTGTTCCAGTGAGAGATGACGTCCACAAGTGGTTCACGCGCATCTGGCGACCAACGGTGGCTAATGTTTTCTTCAGCAGTGGATCGACATTTAACGTTGACAGCCGAATACGTCCCAAAATAAACTTTAGGACCATGGAACACTGATCTGTTTATGTGAGACGGAACTCAAAAAAGTGATGCTTGACGAACTTAACAGAAACGAAGGAACGTGTATTTTCGATGAAACTCTACTCAACATCGTTTACGAAATCAAAATGTCAACGATTTACCATAATTCCTCGAATCATATCATCAAGTTGGACACCAATAAAGAGCTTTTCAAATAAAATCTCAAGCAGACGGGTTAGCATCCCAAAGTTTGCGTACAAATTTGTTCTCAGTGGAACGTAGTTACAAGCCGGACAGAAACTGTTTGAAATAATCGTGTCCGGTCCACACTTGCTGACCGTAGCACCTGTTTTACTTACTAACAAGTACCCTGCTGGTGACGGACAGCGGATGAAGCGAGAGGGAAAAACACATTTGCGTGGCGGTTATTTTTTCTAACCAGTTCACAATCTATTTAGAAATGAATGTGATATTTTAGCGACTTATTGCGGCTACCAACAACCAGATTACGTAAATGTATGTGCGGAATCAATAGTTGAAGTCCAGGTTCACACAGAATTTTAGTTTGTTTTGTATATCTAAAGAGTTTTATGATGGAAACTGACGGAAAATGTGTAGCTTATCCTTTAAGAAATTAACTTTTTCTGAGGGCTAATGCACAGTGCTCACCTAAACAAGTGTACCTTTTTACATCTACATTACTGTACATTTATATGACACTTGCCTTGCAGATTTTCTATACATACTGCGACGAGTGGTTAATCCAGAAAAATTATATATCTCTTTTAACTCAGTAAAATTCAACTCATATTGCTTTTTATAGTGAATAATGAAAACGCACGTTCTATCTAGTGTTTTATTGAAATTCATCAAACAATATGTAACGAAATTTGTAGGCATTCAGTCGTCAAGCCGAGTTTTATACACGTTCTATATATCCCACCATAGTTTGACAGTATATTTACATACTATTTAACAGGAATTTTCGGAACAGTCTACAATTTATCTAGGTCTCGTTTCAGGCCTTCAGATATAGAAAAGTACCCAATAAAAGTAATTCCTGTGGCTTGAAGGACAACTATCTTACGGATAACCTTGTATGTTAGATTAATGTCAGTCGTTCTTCCATCGATTACATTTTTGTGTGGACTCCCGCGAGGTTGTCTAACTTGTTTCTTCCCAGATTCTAACTGTAAAAATGCTGGTAATAAATTTACTTTGCAAAACTAACAGAGGTGACTAGAATGTGGAAAAGTGTCATTCACTCATAGTAGACTAGACTGTTCAAGTCGTAACTGATTATTAAAGGCTGTGGAGTCGACGCACACGCGTGCAGCACTAGGCTTTCTACATTCACAATGACATGATTCACCGGACTTGTTTGTTTGCCTGAAGATGAAATGACCACTTCTAAAGACCGATCTATCTTTTGTCTTCAATTTCTACACATCACAAGTAGACTTCCCTTAACAGTTATTGCGACTTCTACATCAGGTGGGGCTATAAACAATAACTACCAGTAAACGGGATCCACCCGAACTTTAAATCAAAACCCTCAGCATACTCCTCAAAGATATCTGATCATCTAAGCTTATGAGTGACCAGATTCACCCTCAGTTTGTCGCGAACTGAGTTTTTATTAGAAAACAAAAAACTGTGTGGTACAATCTGTGAGTGTTCTCTAGAGACGATTATCTCAGAAGATCTCCGTTTGCCTTCTAGCCAAGATTTAGTGAGGATAAAGGTCAACACAAGATTTGAATGCCAAATTTTATTTGGAAATCTGTCACTCGGTGCTTACTTTGATGATATGCAGCCACATACAGTTAAACGTTTCAGCTAGTGGACCGTAGATTTTTGTAACGATTATGACGATCACGTCCGAAAGTGACACGTACCTGTTGTGTCAGCCTAACTATCGTGGTAAAATGACCAACACAACACCAATGTGTTCGTCTGCATACGTTCCTCGTCTACTTTTTTCGCCACGTCATAAGTATCGTGTCCGGACATTTATGACCTATTTCCCTATTAATGAGGTAATAAGACATATGTTGCGATATGTTAACATTTCGTTTACTCTCATCAGTCACAAACGTAAAACATGCGAGTTATATATGACACACAAATAGAAATAAACAGGGTACAGACAAGCACACAATCACACCACACATTATGTCCTCACCACCACGGCAACCCTATGGGTTGTTTCAACCACTTTTGTGCACATAACGCCGGCTGGTGAGCTCTGATCAACATGGCTTCGCCAAAGACCAGTAGCTTCGGATTCTTTTGATGTAACGATATTTCGAACGATCTAAGTGGATCAATCTGGTGACCCGTTATTCTGAGGTGTCTGGCTATCGATGACGAGGGGCTTCGAGTGACTGATTCACCGGTTCCAGATTGTTGTGTCGTGAGTTGTTTCAACCAGTTCGGGACGTGTTCTGCCACTCGCTGAGATAGCTGTCGGTCTGCTCTGCCTATGTAAATATCACCACAACTGCAGGTGAACTGATAACCAACGTGAGAGAGACTGGTCAGACAAACGGCGTTCGCGATTGTGTTGAACGGGTCCTTTGATCGTTTGAAGCAGACGTAATTGGGCAGCTGCGTATGTACGGGATAGAGCACATTGCAATTTGTGCTTTATGTAACTTGCCAGATGATCACCTTTGAATTGCAAAAATAAGAATATATCTTTCTTTTGAACGGTTTGCACTGGCTCATTGCATTTGTTCATCGTGCTATGAATGTCAATTAACTTTTCAGGATATCAGTTTCCCAGCAACGTGTTCTTCGGCTTTTTTTTGTTCTATCTGCAGCCTGTCGGGGGTGCAAATATTTTTGGCCCCATGAAATAGGGTTTTGACCAAATTCCGCTTGTATGCTGTGACAGCAAAGCTGGAGAACTGGAGATATTGTCCGCCCCCATGTTGCTTTGCAATGGACCGATCGCTGTAATGTTCCATCCCCACGCCTAGTGACGGGTACATCTAAGAATGCTAAACTGCCGTTTGATTCCCTTTCCTGAGACAAGGATAGGTTCGGATGAGGAGTTAAGAAGATTAAAAAATAATCGAAATGGGCAGTGTCCGTAAAAATCAAAATATCATCAACATGCCGTTTGTGCAATAAGGCTTTGGCAATATTACCTAAGACCTGTCGTTCAATCATTCTCAAGATGTCGGCTAGTGTTGGGCCTAACGAACTACTCATAGCCACTCCATCTACTTGTCTGTAAGAAAGTCCTTCAAACTGAACCTGACACTTTCTGTACACAGTAAAATAAGATCCTTAAGATACTCAAGTGGAATACCTATATCACAGTTTTGGCTAGAAATAAAATCACATAAAAACACAACTGTCACTCGAAGCGGAACGTTCGTGAAAAGGGAGTCAACGTCAATTGAATATATAACTTGCGAACTCACTGACACGCGTTATAATGTTTCTGCTAATTCAAAGGAATCCTTTAGGAAATGGGGGGATAACATTTTGTGAATAGGGTCTAAAATTTCAACCAGCCATCGAGCAACTTTATGATATGTTGAATTGTTCATACACAAAAATGGTCACACAAGTACTCCTTCCTTGTGTATTTTTGGTGCACCTCTCACTTGTGGTGTTTCTATGCCGATCGGCTTCTTGTGCCTATATTGATTTCAGATATATGGCCGTGCAACATCAGTCTCTGAAGTTGCTTTGCTATTTGCTTTTCCAGCAGTATGTTATTTTCTGTCGTTTTATCTTCTTTAAACTTTCGTTGGTCTTCCAAAATGGTATTCATTTTCATCATGTAATCATCCTTGTTCATGATGACAACACCAAAACCTTAATCCGGCTTTAGAAACACCAAATGTCGCATTCCTCTCAGTTTTTCATGGCCTGATAGTGTTTTTGTTTCAGACAACACTGCTGACAAATAGGTGCTGATATAAATTTGTTAGAAATATCTCTATTTGTGTGTCATAAATAACTCGCATGTTTTACGTTTGTGACTGACGAGAATAAATGAAATGTTATCATATTGCAACATGTCTTCTTATTGCATTGATGAAGTTATTAAAGGGAACCCACTTTTTCCCCATGTTTGAGGGGATGTTGTAAACTGTGAAAACAGCCAGATTTATTCGAACAAGGCCCGACAGAGCACCTGATAGGAAACATCCGACAGGGTCAGCAGTTCCAGTTCTGTCAGCAACGTTAGCGTCGGTGCCACCAACACATTATCTATCTCATAGTTTGACATAGCTCTTGACCACAAACACTGCCACAACTACTCAGTTTTTGTCACACACACACACACCTCCATGCGACGCATAGACAGCGATGATTTAATGTTGCACAGCATGTTGAGCAACAGATCCTATCTTGACGCCGTCAAACAAACCAAGCAATACACATTCCTACGACAAGAATCTTCGTCTCCAATACTTGTACAACTTCATCCAGCAAACGAATCAGAAGTCAGTCTACCCTGAAGTTACATCCTTCTTTCCTCATATATCGCATGCTTTCAGCCTCTCAGTTGATGATTGGTTATCCGGAGTTTGATAAATCGAAACAGTTTACCTCGTTCTGTTAATGACTTATATTTGGCAAACTGTTACTCACTTGCTATATATGTGTCTTTATTGACGTTATTCGACGTTTGATTACATACAACTGTGTACCAATAGAGCCACTGAGCTCAAACCAGATACAGGTGAGTCGTATGCAATGCTCTGTTTTATTTGCTTTAGAGGTCACTTCATGTTAAACAAAATCCTCTAATATTACTAAGTATATTCACTCATTAAAAAGATATTGTGTCAAAAAAGGAATAAAATAAGAGGAAAACTTGAACAAGTTCGTCTTGAGAACACTTGCCGATATGCTGTGTGACTAGGCGCCTAACGTCAACCGGGTATGTCGAAATGAAGTCAAAATTAATGCTGTCTATCCCTTGGTCTATTATAAGATGTGGTTTCCAAAGCGGTGTGTAGAACATTCTCCGATTGTGCAGTCCATGTAGTCTGATACATTTTTTGCTGTATGGTTTGTTGGTGCTTGCAACATCTGATTTTAGTGGGAGTACGTTCTTTGCCTGCGCACACTGAAGCAAACTCCCAAGTAAAATCAAATTCCCTTAATGAAGAATGTTAGTGCAAATCAAGACGACTTTCACTGTTGTGATTCGCAGAGGTTTGGTTCACCTCTACGAAAATTTTGAACGAGCGGTACAAACGACCGTTTTGATATCAAACGTTCTCTGGTTCTATAAAACATTGACCGCTAGTCCTTTGATTTAATGTAAACCAAATAACAAGTGGTTGGTTGGTCATCGATTTTTAGTTCTACACACTCTGAAGAAGTTTCAAGTTACTTACCCCAGATGTACATACCATCGGAATCTGATGAATACACGGAGTATTAGTCGCCAATTCACAGAAACAAGGAACTTGTTATCATTTCTATGCTTCCACTGGAAGTTAGTAACGATCTAAATAGGACATTAAAAAACCGATCACAACCATCAGTTAACTTCTCTCTGGCCAAACATAAACAATGTCTTCAATGGTGTTTCCGTAGTCAATAAAAGCAGGTTGTGGGTTATGCTAACCAATAAACTGTTAGTCGTCTCACCATTCTGAGCTCGCTAAACTCTAACTGCAAAATTCGTGTTAAATTTTCCAAATGGTATAAACTACAGACTGGCGGGTGTGCAGTTTGAAAGAAACTATGAAGGAAGTTAGTCCCGTCCGCTGTATGAACTATGCGCCTCAGTACTGGAAGGCGAAAGGCGCAACAGAACTAGCTGCAAAACCGTCAGGACAGAAATGTAGATATGCACGTAACGTCAGTCCATACGGAAAATACGGAAAACATTGTCTCCCCACCGACTTGCATAAACTTTTGCATAGATAGGCATCAAGTGTCAAACCAGTCATAGAAGACCGTATGCAGACATTCAGCAGATTTTGCTAGATAAGTTTAGGAAGGCATTCAGGAATTCTTCGAGGTATAAGTCCCCGGTGCCCTGCTGGCGATCTGCCTATAAATCTAAGCTTGAAGGGCGTGTGAGCAGTAAGACGTAAGTTGGCCTCAAAGATTTCATTTGGAATTGGACTTACTTACAAAAAATGATTCCCTAACTTTCCACTTAAGTTCGAAGGTTGCCACTGACTGTTCACTGACGCCCAATATGACGTCACTATGTCTAGCTGAACAACAGACAACCATTTGCATCAGTCTGTCTAACCGACTTCTGTGTGTGTGCGTGTGCGATAATGCTCTGGTCATGAGCTATTCTTGTACCGTAAATACGATAGGTGTACATCACTATTAGTAAAACTGGTCATGCAACCAAAGTATCTGCGTACGGTGCCTAGTGAAAAATAGTTTCATGCAACAATACGAATTTAAACTGATTCTGATGTAATATTGCGAAAATATTAAACAGTTACTGGACTGCAAACAAAAATATTAGCAATCAGCCTAAAAAAGGAACCAGTGCTTAATATTGTTCTAGATGTTTGCTTTAGATCCAACATTCCTAAGAAACCGACTTTAATTATGTTTGTATTCACCACGTAGGCATACTTATTTGAAATAATCACAAACTGACGGTAATCCAAGATAGTTAAACATTTCTGATTATACACTTGGCGATTTAGAGAAAAGTACTCAGCCGCTAGATGGCTTCAGTCTATTAGAGTCAGTGTTGGTGGGATTGTGTTTGGCATGTGCTATGAGGAAGCAATTGGAAAAGAAACTCAGCCACAATCTAGCAAGTATATCGCAAATGCACTTTAACATACAAAAGCCAGCGGCTGATGAAACCACCAATTAATACTCGATTGTATGTCTACCTCACTTCAATACTTCTTGTGACTAATCTGTCTGAGGAATCTGTTTATTGTCCTGAATGTAGGCGTCAAGATTGTGCTTGAGTTTGTCTGCTGATGTTGCTAATATATCTGGCAATGTTAAACAGTGCTGAGTCAGAGGTCAGCGGCAACAATGGGGTGCACAAACCTCAAAATAAATCACGCAAACCACCAAATTTTCAAAAATAAGTGGATGCCAGCTAAAATAAGGTGAGGAAACAGATAGATGGGTAGAGATTGTGCACAAACCAAACTGATTCATTCTACTTGTACAGTACGGATAGACTTGTATTCCTTCACAGGGGATTAAAGCTCTGCTAACTACCGAAAGGTGAATCAAAGTTTCCTTAGCGTTGGAACAGGCAACGTCCGTGTTGACAGCATTCAGTTTGCATATAGAACACAACTTTTACAAGAAACTATTGGAAAATAACTTTACTTGTGGATATATCACCGCAGACAACAAAGTCACAATCTCTCATTGGAAAGTTTGCAAGCGGTCTTTTGTTTTGGCTGGAAATTGCAAATGAAAAATTCCGTACTATGGTTTATATCCGTAGAATCCTCATAAAACCAATTAATGTTGTCATTACTATGGAACAGTAAAATGAACTTGGCCTTTATGAATAAAATTCAGGAAACAGCAATTTTCAAAGACATAGATCGGACTATTAACTTGCCTTCAGAATTACGGTCCGCTCAAGAATATGCAAATAAAATATCATACATCACACAGATATACATTATCGTCATTTCAATCTCAATCTCAAATAATTGGAAATCCCCGCAGAAATCATTGAGAACAATTTTGGTTTCAGCGAACAGAACTGTTTTCCATAAATTCTCATCATAGGCCGGTACAATTATATATCAAATCAAGAAACTGTAAGGAAAATTATTGATCAAAAATAGTACGAGGGTAAAGCGATTGG